>JAXGGA010021418.1:0-16610 GCA_038373865.1 Uloborus plumipes | reverse complement strand
TTTATCAAAAATGACACCGTTCACCATCTCACGAAAAATAGCTAAGTTTTCAAATGGTCTCCCAGCTTCCCAGTTTATTCCAATTGCTGATTTTATTTCTTCTTATAAAATGTCTTTTTAAATATTATATCGTAGACAGAAAAAAAATTTAGTAAAAAAAGTATGTACCCTCTGGGGTCTATCGTAACTTTTAAGGGACGATTTTTCTTTCCTTAATAAAAAAAATTATTTTTTACATGATATTTTATTGATTATTTTTCCTGTCCATTAAACACCGTTTGTAACCAGTATACAAAATATCTTTGGCAAAAAAAAAATTCAGGCATTAATGAGTTAAGCCTGAATAAACTAAAAGGATTTTTTTTTTGTCTTAAGACTTTGTTACTTAGTTGTATGTGTATTTGGCGTTTTTTGTTAACTTAGTCTTTTGAAAGAAAAAAAAAAACTCAAGTAACTAGTTTTGAAACATATTCTTTGTTGTATGTTAAAATTAATAACTTCTGTATTGTTCATCCTAAATCATTATCTGTTATCGGGTCAGTAGAATTAAAAATCGAGCAACTGTCGTAGAAGCTGAAGATTTTCTTCTGCGATTCAGTCGGTTCAGGGGTTCTACTGATGTCATCTAATCAAAACCTGGATGCATTTTGGGATTCAAAACTTTGTTACTTCATTGTATCTCTATTAGGTACAGTTGAGATTTGTCTTCAGAGCAAAACAGGAGTTTCAAGACGAGTATTGAAATATGATTGTTATTGTTTGTTGGAAACAGAACTGTGTACTTGTTTCTCACCATGTGCAGTCCCGATGCCTTCCACAAGAGACGAGATAAATTCCTCCAGGTGTTCATAAAATCCTCTGTCGACGTGGAGCCATTACCACGGGAATTTTGACGCCCAATTTCCCCACCAGGCGGAGGCACCTTGGCTCTCTCATGACTATAAACTGCATTAAGAATTTAGTTTCGCCGAGAATATTCAAAGCTGAACGAATATTCAAGGAATCTTTTATGTAATTGTTTTTAATGACTTTAACAGCAGTATGACTGCAAAGGAAAATAAACTTTTCAGTGCATTTTAAAGTGTTATACTGATCAGTTTCTAATGTTCTTTCGTCAATGCATAAAACCCTTTGTGTTATATTTTGTAAAAAAAATATGAAGAGCGAGATGTGTGTTGCTTCAAATAATAACCTACCACTTTCATGCAACTTTTAAATTCGTTTTTAAATAAATATCTTGTAATTTAATACATATAGTGAGACCTAATTTAGTTTTTTATGTTATGAATACATTATTTATAGACGTTTTCCACGTCTAAAAGTAATGTTATTATTTTAAACTTGTGTGTTGCATCTTATCAACTTAAAAAATGCGTCAAAGCATTGAATTAATTTTTCTTACTGGTAATTAGGGAACAACAAAGCAGATCGTCGAATTAAACGTTTTGATTAGTTTTATTCTTGTTTTTTCAGCTTGCATTCACTTCTGTCACCTTCTCATATTTCATGTATCTTGCTTCACGTTCGAGCATGTAACATTGCAAAATGTAATACTGTATTCTTTCCCGAAGCATTTCTAAACTGGGAAGCCCCCCTCCCTGCAGTGCAATATCTTTGGGAAATGAGGGGGAAAGATACATTTCGACACACCTTAGATAAAAGTAACTATTTTCAGTTCATAAAAACGGTCTTGTACCAATGTTCCGTTTCTTGACTATACTACACTGCAAGGTTTCTTGACAAAAACATCGTGACGTCAGCGTGACGTTAGCCTATGAAAAACTAGCTAGATAAAACATCACAGCCTACTTGATGAATTAGAGGAGATCGCTGACTGCTTGTGAGCTCTTATTGGCTCCGCCCGTAGTGACGTTCAGTGTCAACTTAAGTTGCTGTCTAGTATAAATAGTTTTCCTCCGCTTAATAGAAGAAAATAAAATAAAATACAACTGATTTAAAGTTCAAACGAAATCACTCGATAATGCAACTAACCCCAATTCTAACCCCAATTCTTCTAGTCAAGATAAGAATTTATTACTATTTATCCCTTCTACTGAGCAACTCAATCTTAGAATGACAGAAAGTTGCAGATTTAAAAAGATTTTTGCTCCAGGACACTTCTTCTTACTTCAAATACTGGGGGGAAATCATACAGACTTCATGTAGCAAAAGTCCAGCACGCAGACAGTGATGAATAAGTGGGAAAATCTTACAGGGCAATCCCCGAAACCCAGATATTTAAAGAAACTAAAGGCAGCGTTCATCCCAGAAGATGTTATGGAAAAACTTAAGCCAAGCCACAACTGCTAGTTTTAAGGACAAGTACATATTTGTAAACGACATGAGTGACTTCAATTTATGTTAAATCTTTGTATTTCAATTCAAAATAATTTCTTAAAATTACTTTAAATTTTCCATAAGAGTAAAACTATTTTAAATTTTGACAAATCATAAACGTTTACCGGTATAGAAAATAAACTTTTAGTTGGCAGTAACTATCTGTTCTTATTCTCCCCCATCAATATTACTCATGTTTGTGAGACCTATTAAAGGTTAAATTGAAAAAAATAAAAATTTTAACATGTTTCGATTGACCCCTATCAGCGGGGTGATTCGGAACACCCCTAAATTCCTGTATATCTAAATAATAGCTGTTCAAAATGTTTTGTCTTTGCTTGGGATATCAAAAGCAAAGCAAGACCGAAGTTTTTATCCAAAAAATTAAGTTAAAAAAAAATCTTTTAACTAACTTTTTTACAATCAACGCTAAAAAGTGTACCGATTCATCCCATTTTACGGTGCTTTATAAATCTATATTGTATTGGAAATTTGTACCTTTCTCCGGTTGCACTTTGTTTTTGCTGTTACAATTTCAGATCTCAGAAATTAGCAAAGAAAAAAAAAATGAAATAAAAAATCTTTAAATTGTATGGTCATTCTCTACATTACGGTTCTCAACCCGAGGGGTGCACCCCCAGAGGGGCATAGAATAATTTCAAGCAAGGCATGTAGCTAAAAATTGAAGGGCCAGGGGGAAAAAGATGAAAGTGACCAAAAAGCAATTTTGAGAAAAACAAAGAACGAAGTTTGATTTCTCGTAATTCCCTTTGTAGTTAATAGATTTTTCATGCACATTTCGGTCGATTCTCATCTTTTTTCCCCTTTGTTGTTCTACCAGATATTAATCCTTCATAGCCCCTAAATAGCGCTAATATCTCAAAATTGACGACAAAGTGACTTTCATCTTTTTTCCCCCTGGCCCTTTAATTTGAATTGAAAGTTAAAACTAACCGAACGTTTTTTTTCTTTTTTAAGTACAACGAGATTGATTTTCAGTGTGGTTAGTAATGGTATGTATAGTAATAAAAATATCATGTATACTGTTTAACCACGGAAGATGTGGAATTTGGCAAACGGCCGAGTGAAGATTCTTTATGAATGAATCGAACAGGGAGAAGGGTGAAAAGCGATGGGGTTTTGATGCGCGATTGTCTTTCTTAAGCACTAGCAGTACCCGCGTTCGTGCAGTAAATTTTAAAAAATGGAGAAAGAGGAATCCCAAGTAGCATCAACTCATCGGATTTTTCTCGGCCGATCATCGAACTCCTCGTAAACTAATCCCGTAACGCACGATGACATCGTTCCGATCAGTATCCGAGCAGTTTTCGATGAGCTACTTTTCATCGGAAAGCGGCACGGGACTGCAATTCTTGTAAATTGATCTAAATCTCATCGCATTTCGAACAAAACTCATCGGATTTTGCTGCTCGGATTCTGTTTGGCCGATGAGACATGTTGGAGTAATTCCCGATGAGAACTCATCGAATCCGATCATCGGCCGATGAGAATTTCATCTGGTTTCGTTGAATGACCGATCATCGGCCGAAGGGATTATGCTGCTAAGGATGCTTGCGTAAATCCCAAAAACTGCAAAGATCGAGTTGAGCCTTGGCTAAGTTCACTTCGTATTAAAAAGTCGAAGTCGATCTTTCCACGCTCGAAAAAAATGGCAACGACAATTAAAACTTGATTTTCAAACTTTGAACGCTCATAAATTATTTTTACGTACTTTTTCGTCGTCCCCTTCACGGCACCGTAAGTGGAAAATGTTCCACTATAGGATGTTTCGTAATCTTTCGAATGAAACCAAGATCAAGACGATACGATAATTATTTCTCTAGATAAAGCCAGTTTTGGGTCAAAAATTTAGATTTCGAATAAAAAAAAACCTATTAATCCAATTTTTTCCGACCTGGTCTAACAACCTTCCCCGAGCTAATCTGCACCTGCTGTAAAAATTGGAACGAATTCGGTCCAGTGTTTCCTAGTTTACTCCGGACACACACATTTTGGAGTTAGTGTTTCATATGCATAAAGATAATGAAGAAAATTATCAACAAATATTTGCATTTTAAATCTACAAATTCAACTATAAGTTATTCTTTATACTTTAAATTTCAAATAGAGTTTAAAAATCAGTTAAAAATGGGACGTCAGTCACTATAACATGACCCACGTACAAAGATTTTTTTTTAACTGAAAGGGTTTTAAAAATATGTTCAAGTCTTTATTTTTCCTTATAGAAGTTAGTTCAACTTGTGCGTCGGCTCAGTAAGAAGTAGGACCACCGCGGACAGCGATGCACGCAGAAACACGTCTAGGCATGGAGTCAATAAGCCTGCGGATGGTGTTCTGAGGGATGGCACTCCATTCCCTTTCAACCATTTGCCACAGTTCGTCCTCTGAACGAGGCAGTGACAGGTTCTGCAAACGGCGTCCAATCACGTCCCACACATGTTCGATTGGTGACAAGTCAGGAGAGTATGGTGGCCAGGAAAGCATCTGTACACCTCGTAGAGCATGTTGACTGATTCGAGCACTGTGAGGCCGGGCGCTATCCTGTTGAAAAATTGCATTTGGCAGACCCTGAAAGTAGGGGATTGCCACCGGCCGCAGTACATTATCTACATATCGTTGGGCCGTCATAGTGCCCCGAATACGAACTAAAGGTGATACGGAATTGTATGCAATAGCGCCCCAAACCATTATGCCACGTTGTCGCGCTGTGGGGCGTTCCACAGTTACTGCCATATTCGATCTTTCTCCACGTCGACGCCACACACGTATGCGATGACTATCGCTGGACAAACAGAAGCGGGATTCATCTGAGAACACTACGGTTTGCCATTCTGCCATCCACGTCGCTCTGGTCCGGCACCATTCCAAACGTTGGAGTCTGTGCTGTGAGGTCAATGGCAGTCTTCTTAGCGGGTGCCGTGATTGCAGGCCACGTGCAACCAGTCGACGGGAAATGGTTCTGGTTGACACAGGAACATCCAGGGTACCTTGCACGTGCTGCAGAATCGACGTACAAGTGACTTGCGGGTCCGCCACAGCTTGTCGGTGAATCCGTCAATCCAAGCGGTCTGATGTCACTCTGGCTGCACCTGCACCCCTCAATGTGACTACATTTCCTCTTTCCAACCATCTCTGACATAGCCGATGCACAGTGCTTGCATCCATGTGGGTATCAGCTGCAATTTGACGTATGGACCAACCTCCTCTTCTCAGTCCGATCACCATACCCCTTGTAAAGTCGTCTATATGCTGGAAGTGTCTTCGTTGAGGACGGCGTGGCATTTCCTCCTATCACACGTATCCATCGAGACAAAAACCAAATTTCTCCAATAATTAGTCTGGCAGAAAAACCAACATGAACATAGCCCACTTTTCAACTTCATTCTCTTATATCTTACTTCACGTGCGTCGGAGAGCTGCGCATTTCATATCATTTGCATAACTCAGTGACGTGCGTCTACGGTAAAATTTGCATGAATTTCTGACCACTCCTTCTTGGTGTTGCATTTTCAATGTCGAGCAGTGTATTTACCTAAATGGTATTTTCTTGCTTATTTTCAAAAATCCGAGCAATTAGAAATTGCCGAAGTACTATGGTACCAATTAGTTCAGATTTTCGACGTTCTACTAAGTTTTCCTAAAAATTGGAATTTTGAAAAGTAAGGAATATAGATTTTTTTTACCTTTTTAAATTTGTCAGTTTCAATTAAAAACATTAGCTTTCCCGTGCGATATGAGATAGCCGCTTTTGCGTGAAATAGCATATTTCTGATTTCCCTGAATAACTGCTCTTCGTACACAGATAAGATAGACTAGATGTAAATAAAGAATCACGCCATTTGGCGACGTCAATCACGTACTGTCCATGCTTGAAAACCGCGCTAGCACTCGTGAACCATTAGACTTAAAAAAGGGGTGATGGGTTGTGCGTGGGAGCTGTCCGAAGTTTTCAATTTAAAACTTGCATTTGCTATTTTTTTTTTTTTTTTTGACATATTCAACTAAACTATGTGTTTGAAATTAGTATCATTCTGCGTTGTTTGATACGGCTCAAAATACAATGAACTCTCACTTATGCACCGGTCCAAGGGACCAACAGAAAGAGGCGCATAAGTGGGAGAGACGTATAAGTGAACAAGCCTATTTAAAGGACTAAAACGCAACATAGGTTCTAATGGGAGAATGAATAAGAATGTTTCTATATAGAAAAGGGACTTATTGCTAGGGTTTGGCAACTACTGTAACGTAGCTACAATGATAAAGAAAAAACAAAAGTTGTAGCAAATATAATTACTAACTGTTCCCTTTAAAACGATTCATAATACATAATTGTCCCTCCCCGAACTCTATTTCATGTAGGGAAACTGCCTTCCGTGAGCAACAAAGGTGAAATATTAAAGAGGAAAGTGAAGAAAAATGCTTATTTTATTAAGAAAATAAATATTTTTTTTAAAGATTTTAGTGAAAATTCGCCGTTTAAGTGAAATATTTATCGTTAGAGCGACGCATAAACGAATGATACTATCATTATTTTTTTATGGAATGTGCTGGCACCATTCAAAATCGTCGTATAAGTGAAAAAGGCGCATAAATGAGGCGATGTATAAGTGAGAGTTCACTGTACTTGTTATTATTCCTCCCCTTATTAATATCTTACCTATCATCCCTATTTTGATAAGATCCGAGAAGACCTGACGCATGCGTAAATACGCGGAAGTTTTACCTAAGAAAATCATACAGTACTTAGCATTATTGACATTAGCATTATTGAACAAGAACAAGTTAGTGCCAATCAGACGCTAATGAGAATCCTATAGTCAACGATTTTTTTTGCATTGCTGAGAAAATCCCCTAGAGTATCATAGCGGCAAAACCTTCTGGCAAACTGTTTGTTTACTTTCAGTCGATCTGTTCTATGAACAGAGTTTAGCATCTATTGTTCAGAGTGTCTTATAGCAGATGTTGGAAAAGTTGACCATCAGCATATATATTTGCTAAAAAATGACTAATTGAGAGTTTTAGTTTTTAGCTCTTGTTTTGGAGATTTAGGATTCAATGTGCTGAAACAATCGACGAATGTAGACGTATAGCCAAGTAAAAGCTACGGCCGAGGACTTGCAGAAATTCATCAGAACTAAGATGTGGGCAGCTTCAAGACTGACTTAAAAAAGAGAGAAGAAAGAGTAAGTCGATAATGTTTTGTTTTTGGTTACAAATTTTAAGTAGACAATAGCATGCTTATGTATTTCAAATAGTTGCTTTTAGTCTTTTATACCTCTTGAAAAAGTACTATTGATAATGAGTTATGTTAAGTTACTTGAGGGAAGAGGGACGAGCAAAGAAAGAAACATTGAAAACTGGTATTTTAGAGTCAGTGCGTAACTATATTATGTTCCTTATGAATGCTCAAGGTCTAATAGGGCCCTTCCATGAAAAAGCCTGCATCTTGTCCGCATGTGACGTATTTCACTAAAAAGTAGTGATTTTAAAGGATAATGAACAAAAATTTTTAGTTGAGAAATCACAAACCACTGTGAGATTGTTTAGGCAAAAAACTTTGTTCCTTACCTTCTACCATTACTACTTTTTAACCCATTTGTGCCCAAGCTTTTTTTGACAATTTTTTTCAATTTTCATCTGCTTCAAACTCTTACTTGGAATGTTTTAAATACATTTTAGGCGTCAAATAGATCACTTCTGCCATATTTATTAAGTTATTCAATGTCCTGTTTAAGGGACGCTGGACATATAAATGAGCAAATGAACATAATTATACAAAAATGATATTATCATTTTTGCAAACTAACATTACGGAAGGCTTCTGGTATCTATTTTAAGCAAATTATCTAAAAATAACTGTCAATAAAGGAACTCTAATGTCCAGCTAGCGGCTTCATATGGTTTTCTCAAGAAGGAATATTCTACCTATGAAAAACAGCTTCAGTAAAAGGATATACGTATTACAGGTCTTTGTCTAAAGAAACTAACAAGCGTCCCGTTTTTAGGCTACTGGGCATAAATGGGTTAATGAAATATAGGAGTGTCACGTGTAGGACAAAATGGCGTCTTTTTCGTGGGATGGTCCAATATCACTGCAAATATAAAGGTTTGTGGTCTTGAGAATATTTCAGATTTATAGCATCGATATTGGTGTGATTTTTGGTTGGTGAATGTTTTACCATTGCAATAACGTCGGCATAATTTTATGTAGCAGTTTAAATTGAACAAGAGAAACTCCTAATTGACACTAAGAAAAAAATCACCTGTTTAGATTGTGGTTCATTTTTTCAAATTTTTGTGTTAATCCTCTCATTACTTGTTTCATCGCAGTCACTTTTAACTGGAGATCCTTTTGAGTTAACCCATTTATGCCCAAGTTTTTTTAACAATTTTTTTCAATTTTTATCTGCTTAAAACTCTTACTTGGAATGGTTAACATACATTTTAGGTGTAAAATAGTTCGCCGTTGCCTTATTTATGAAGTTATTTGACGTCCTGTTTATGGGATATTTTGCAGATATGTGAGCAAAATACGACCTTACTTGACTTTACTTGTGCAAAGTAACATTACATCTGTGATCAATTTTAAGCAAATCATTTTTAAAAAGTTGAATTTTATGAAAAATAAGTTCGCAAAAAAAAAACTTGCTTTCTGTGGCCACCCATGCTGGATCGTTGCTTGACTGATTGGTCTGAAAATAGCTGTCAATAAATAAACTCTGATGTCCAAATAGTGGCTCTAACTGGTTTCCTCAAGAAGAAGGACTATTTAACTTGTTAAAGACAGCTTTAGTAAAAGGATACACCCATTATAGGTTTTTGTATGCAGTAACTAACAAGCGTCCCGTTATTAGGCTACTGGGCATAAATGGGTCTAAACCTCCCCTTTGCAGTGATTTGCTCCAAAGTGGAATTAGCATATCCTCCTACTGAGGTCCACCGATGTTCTTATTTCTGCTACACACACACGCACACACACGCACACGCACTCTGTAATACTTTTTTACATGTATCATTCCCGATAAAGGAGAAAGCGGTCATTGAGACATCCCATTTGAAGTGATGGGCTTCAAAATTTTAGCTAGCATCAAACTTGCACGACATTTTTTACATGCATTTAATGATCAGTTTTCGTAGTCTTATGCGCTTTTCAGCAAATGTTTATTAATTATTTCTAATTATTAAAATATCATATCGTTTTCTTAATAGTTAAATATTTTTCGCAATATTTCTTTAAGACAAAGAAGAGTTTTATTTGTATATTTATTAGCTCATTTATTATTTCGTGAAAAAGGAAAAATACCTGCAACGGTTTGTGTGACTTTTTCACACATGTTTAAAGTTCCCAAAGTCAAAATTTAGAAAATAGGGTGAGGGGGGGGAACCCCACCTCTCTGTGGAAAAAATTACTTTTTAACAACAGAAACAAGTTTTTTAAATTTATTTTTGAAAAAAAAAAACACACACACACACAGATTTGCGAATTTTTTTTCAAAAGCTTTTGCCGGTCCGCAGGTCAAATAATCACAATATAGTTTAAAAAACTAAAAATACGCTTTTAAATATAGATTAGCCTTTAGTATAAATAATAGTATTAAATATATTACTTTTATATTTGTAAAGAACGTGAGTTTTATCTTTCATTCAGAGATACATACAAACAAACCCACATGTGAAACTAATAAAAGCGTGTTAAGAAGATTGAGAAACGCTGCAGCAGATTATGTGTGAACGATTTTTCCTGCGACAACAGTGCCCTCGCAGTGTAATCCGTTTTACAGAGAAGAATTGCGCTTGGCTCAAAACAGCATCCTTGACTCCAAAATGCTTATTTTGGGAATTACGCAGTCACACATTTTTTTCCCCGGTAATTCTTTAAATTTTTAAAAGCCAAACCGTTCAAGTAAATGAAGTGAATGAAAGTGCAAGAAAATAAATTAATACAAAATTACTGCTCGTCCATGGAAACCGCGATTAGCACCATTCGGGAACTATTCCACTTAAAAAAGGGGTGATGAGTTCTGGATGATAACGTTTCGAAGTTTTCAATTTAAAACTTGAATTTGCTCTGGGTCATTCCACGTCAAGTGATCCAAAATCTGAGAACATTTTTACCTTACATTTTTGTATTTCTTTCACATTTGGCTCATCAATTGTACCCCTTGAGGTAATCAAAAGTCTCAATTTTTGGATTTTTATCTCTATTATTTTTTCATTTATGAGACTTTGAACTTTGGAAAAACCCTCGTTTTTCCATGGATAAGGGTACATAAAAGGGATCATAACTCAGCACCAAATATAGATAGAAAGATTTGGTAAATGGCATTTTAAAGTACGTTAGTTGCCGCTTAATCGGATATGCAACATGACTAATTTGATAAAAATTTTCTTTTTCAAAAAATGAAATTTAAATTTCTCGAAAAACATATAATGAATTTTTTTGAAAAAATTCTCAAAAATTCTTATGTATTTCATCTATGTTTGTACAAATTTTTAGATTGGGATCTCAATGGGATCATATTTTTTTGAATTTTTGAATAAAACTGTATAGGAAAAAAATGATATTTTTTAGATTCTATTTATTTAACCCATTCCCTGCCCCGGCCGACACACGATCGGCCGCGCACTTTGTGTGAAAACCGCTTCGGCCGACGTAGGCTCGTCCACAGAATTTGGTTCCTAACTGGCCGCGACGATCCTGTATCGTCACAGCGAACCTAGCAGTTTTCGCTCTTGACGATCCTGTGTCGGCCGTTTTTCCAGGCGCAAACCCTGTTATCTCGCTTCTCTGCTGGGTTTTGGTGCTTTGAGGGGAGCGGTACCAAAGGTATTTTTTTTTTGGGTCAAATGGATGTAACTTATAAGATATTAAGAACCTGTGATCGTTATATAATTTATTTTATCGAGATATATCATCCTTTCACGTACTCTTAGATATACTAGAGTATAATGTCGTATGGTCATGTATGGAGTATAATGCTTTAAATAATCAGAAGAAAGTTTTTTTATGGAAGCTTTGTTTCCTCTGCTTTCTGCTATTTATACTCTTGATGAACAAGTGAAAAAATATTCTCTTTGAGGGGCCAGTATTACAAGCTTGATTAAAAAATAAAGAAACTAAATCAGTGTTCCAACCCCCCCCCCCCTACTTTTTTGACTGAACCTCACCTTCATTTAAAAGCATCTTTTGCCAAATTTGTCATAATTCTCCAAATTTATAAAGTATTCTTTCACAATATTTTTTGTATTACATTTTAATTTTGTAACTATTGTATTTTAATTTTGGAACATTAAATGTTCCAAAATGTAACAGTAGTAATGCTTGTTTTGAAATTAATTTCTGATTTTAACTATATTTTGTTATAAGAAAATCATGTGGAAGGGGTAGCGCATGGCAAATGACTTTCTGGCTGTTGCTTGAATGGAAACCTGTTCAGATGGTTGGTAAAAAGCTTTCTTGGGAGACCTCCCATAGTGTTTCTTTTGGGTATCTTCAAGCTATACGACTGAGATTAAGTGGACACGGCTTTGGGGGGGGGGGGGTTGTATTCAAGTAAATAGTCTTTAGGGAAACGAGGGATTTGTCGCAAGTTTTGATCTTTTGTAACTGCTTATCTTTAAAATAGCTCACACGATTGAGCTACTAAAATCCGTGCACTCAAAGTGCGATATAGACTCCTATAGAAATTAAGATAAATGGACCAACACTTAAAGATATCTCTTTGTGTTATTGGTCGCTATGTTTACAATGCATCAAAAGTCGCCGATTCCTTCTACCCTTTCGGGAAGTCATTTACACAGCTAAGCTTTTTTTTATGATCTTGTACTAAAGCACGTCAAATGCTCTGTAAAATTGCATTAGTAAACCTCCTTTTAAGTACCCGAGTTACTTTGAATTGTCTCATTGTAAAATAACCACATGGAAGGGATTGGAGCGGCACTTTTGTTCAAATGCAACGGTCCGATTTGGTTCGGACAGCAAGCAGCAGTGAGAAGTGCTCTCGTGGGAATAGGGCGACACATCTTTCCTCTCTCCTTTTCTTTAGGATGCACCTTTGTTATGAGCAGTTTAGCAGGGCTTCATTGACAGTGCTTTCTGTAAATGTCAAAATAGAGTTCAGTTTTTGTCCTTTGTGATACACCTAGTTATAAAAGAAAAATCTCATGCTCAAGGAACGGAATTTTGTTCCTTTCCCTGGAAGAAATAACTGCATTTTAGATAAAATTAAACAACAAATGAAAGTTCTTTCGTTTGTTAGGATTCCCTTTCTGCTAGTTGTTGCATGTAATTGCTTATAGAGATATTAAAAGGGAATATGTTTCACGTTATTTTGTGAAAGCGATGAGTACTAACACAGTTATGTTAGAATAATAAATAAATTAGTGGACTGGTAAATAAAAAAATAAGTAAATAAATAAAAATGAACAAAAATAAAATAATTGTAAAATGATTGATAAAATAAATAATGTAAAATATAAAATAAATTACAGGTACTGAATTGCGAGTTTTCCTTTCAAGTTCAAGTTCGACTGCGAAAACAACATTTTAAACCCCGTAGCAAAATGGGGAGAAAAGTGTTATCATACTGTGGCGAAATGGAACCGGTGAGTGATGCACGGTGCGGTCGCTTTGCGGCGGAAAACATTTTTCGCTTGGGTCAGTGAATGGGTTAAATACTAAGTTCTCTTGCTTGTGATGGTCTAAAAAGTAGTAAACAAACATGAATATGTTTAAAGTGAGCTAGCATGAGCTTATAGATTTGTCAGGTTCACCCCCCTCCCCCCTTCCTCCCCCGCACAACCACTCTTTTTTAATTCAAAACTGTTCAAAATGTTTTTAAAAAAAACTCTTTGATGACAAAATGAATAGTAAACTTATTTAAAGTGGGGAAATGGGTTTCCTTATAACTAGACGAAGTATCCCCCTCCCCACCCAAATATACCATTCACACTATACTAATATGACGTCTAACCTGGGGATTGAGTTGAGGATTATTTTCACCCTAGGTATATATATTGTTTTTCAGACGAAGTGTTTCTTTTCGATCCGAACTGCAAAGTGTACTTCCATTCAATATCTGAAATTTAACTTTATGATTCATTTCAACTTCTACCCCAGCACCAATCTTCAATTTTGAAGGGAGGAAATAAATGGGTCGCCCCAATATCATAGCAAACAGCAAAATACCACTGTTTCGCCTTGTTCTCATCGTTTTTTCTATTCTTTTCGCACAAAACTGAAAATAAATCAAAATATCAGATCATATGTCTGTGTCCCCATAACAATCTTTCCACATTATCTAGTGCGCAGCTGTTATTCAATTTTTTTAATCGTTTGTGTTCTTTTTCATTTTGTTGAAAAGGAAAGTAATGCAGCAAGATATATCTATATCTATATATATATATATATATATATATATATATATATATATATATATATTAAACAAACACTGCTTTTTTGAGCACAACCTCACATGTTGTTTAACTTCTTTACAGATTGCTCCTCCCCCCCCCTTACCCTACCTTTCCACTCCAAACTTTTATTTTTTTATCATTCCGCCTAGCCCCATTTCAAAGCCTTAGTCTCTACTGATGTCTGGTAGTGTTTCAGTTTGTTACTCTTTCCTATTAGCTCACGAGCTTTGTCCAATAAGAGAAAGGAAAGGCAGTGATGGGGACTGACATATAACGTGACACTTTAATTTCTTTTCAGTTTTGTGTAAAAATAATGGAAAAACATTATGAGAACAAGGGAAAACAGTGCTATTTTGCTGTTTGCTATGATCTTGGGGCGACCCATTTATTCCCTCCCTTCAAAATTGAAGATTGGTGCTGGGGGAGGGGATGAAATGAACCATAAGTTTAAATTCAGATTTTGAATGGAAGTACACTTTGTGAAGTTCGGATTGAAAACGAAACACTTCGTCTGAAAAACAATATATACCTAGGGGGAAAATAATCCTCAAATCAATCCCCAGGTGAGACGTCATATTAGTATAGCGTTAATGGTATATTTGGGTGGGGGAAGGGTTGTACTTTGCCTTGTTATAAGGAAGCCCATTTATCAACTTTAAACAAGTTTAATGTTCATTTTGTATCAAAGAAGCTTCTTTTTAGCATTTTAAACAGTTTGGGGGGAAAATGGTTGGGTCAGGAAGGAAGGGAGGGGGATCTGACCAATCTACAAGTTAATGCTAGCTCACTTTCCTAGAGTAAAAATAATAGTCAATTCAATCCCCAGGTTAGACGTCATAATAGTACAGCGTTAATGGTATATTTGGGTGGAGGAGGGGGATACTTCATCTAGTTATAAGGAAACTCATTTACCAACTTTAAAAAAGTTTACTATTCATTTTGTCATCAAAGAGTTTTTTTTAAAAACATTTTGAACAGTTTTGAATTAAAAAAGAGTGGTTGTGCGGGGGAGGAAGGGGGGAGGGGGGTGAACCTGACAAATCTATAAGCTCATGCTAGCTCACTTTAAACATATTCATGTTTATTTACTACTTTTTAGACCATCACAAGCAAGAGAACTTAGTATTTAAATAAATAGAATCTAAAAAATATCATTTTTTTCCTATACAGTTTTATTCAAAAATTCAAAAAAATATGATCCCATTGAGATCCCAATCTAAAAATTTGTACAAACATAGATGAAATACATAAGAATTTTTGAGAATTTTTTCAAAAAAATTCATTATATGTTTTTCGAGAAATTTAAATTTCATTTTTTGAAAAAGAAAATTTTTATCAAATTAGTCATGTTGCATATCATATTGAGCGGCAACTAACGTACTTTAAAATGCCATTTACCAAATCGTTCTATCTATATTTGGTGTCGAGTTATGGTCCCTTTTATGTACCCTAATCCATGGAAAAACGAGGGTTTTTCCAAAGTTCAAAGTCTCATAAATGAAAAAATAATAGAAATAAAAATCCAAAAATTGAGACTTTTGATTACCTCAAGGGGTACAATTGATGAGCCAAATGTGAAAGAAATACAAAAATGTAAGGTAAAAAACGTTGGATCACTTGACATGGAATGACCCTCTATCCTTTTGTCACATTCAACTAAATTATGTTTTAGAAATTAGCATCGTTCTATGTTGTTTGATACGGCTCAAAATGCTTATTATTATATTTCCCTTTATTGATATTTTACCTATCACCCCTATTTTGGTAAGATCAGAGAAGACCTGACGCATGCGTAAATACGCTGAAGGTTTTACAGGGATCAATCCAGGATATTTGACCAAGGTCCTGTTTTCAGAATTTTGTGAAAAATAGTTTGGAATTTTGTGAAAACTAATTCGTAATTTTTTAAACAATAGTTGCGGCAAGAAATATTCCGATCGTTCTTTAAACTCGGATTTCTGTAAAGAGTCAGTTTTCGAGTGCGGGATTTTTGTAAAAGGTCCAGTTTTGAGTAACTGCGTTTTGTGAAGGGTCCCTTTTTGAGTTTCTGAATTTTGTGAAGAGTCTCTTTTTCAGTGACTGAATTTTATGAAGGGTCCCTTTTTGAGTGACTGAATTTTGTGAAGGGTCCTTTAACGGACCTAATTTCTTTCTAGATTGACCCCTGTTTTACCTAAGAAAATCAGACAGTATAGCATTAAAGCAGTGAGTGACCGCCCCTAAGCAAGGGTTAAGGCAGAAACATGCAATACACCGCCAACTCGACCATTTCGATCCATGAACTGCAGTTTCGTGCTTATTATGCACTCATCAGCATGGAATACGAAAGTAGTCGAGTTGGAGGCAAAAATCCTCTTATAAAGCAAAGAGAGCCAAAAAAAAAAAAAAACACTGGTAGCTTATGTGAAATTAGAATACCAGCGAGCAACCGCACTTGGTACAACTCGAATTTTTTTTTTAGGAAGAGCTCAAGGTATAAAGCAGTGAGTGACCGGCCCCTATAGCAGTCCATGGATCGAAACTGCAGCGATCCTGAAACTGCAGTCCATGGATCGAAATAGTCGAGCTGGCGGTTCATTGCAAGTATAGCATTAGTTCAATATCGCAGTTAATCACTCGATATTCCAAAGTATCAAGTGATTAACTGCGATGGTCAGAAGTATTTTACCATGTTTTCATTAACTTGGTATGGTGAAGGTCTGTTAAGGCGGATCTTGCAATTCACTTTTCTCTCATTTCCTTTTACCATATTCTTTTAAAATTTTGTACGTTGCCTCAGACCCGATAACAATGTAATTGCCAACGATCAAATTATTTTACGACTCATAATTAGTTTA
>JAXGGA010021417.1:0-16613 GCA_038373865.1 Uloborus plumipes | reverse complement strand
TTTGAACTTATGAAAAATTAAAATTAATTTTAAGAAATGCTTTTAATTGAAATACAAAGCTTTAACATAAACTGAAGTCACTCATATCGTCCACAAGTATGTACTTGTCCTTAAAACTAGCAATTGTGACTTGGCTTAAGTTTTTTCATAGCATCTTCTGGGATGAACTCTGCCTTTTCTTTAGTTTCTTGAAATCTCTGTGTTTTGGAGATTGTCCTGAAAGATTTTAACGCTTATTCATGACTGTCTGTGTACTGGTCTTTTGCTATATAAAGTCTATATGACTTTTCCCCGCGTATTTTAAGTAAAAAGAAGTCTCCTGGAGAAAAAATCTTTTGAAATCTGCAACTTTTTGTCATTCTAAGATCTAGTTGCTCACGAGAAGGGATAAACAGTAATAAATCCTTGTCCTTGTCTTGATTAGAAGAATTGGGGTCAAAATCTTGATTTTTCAAACAGTTTCCTTCAAATAAGTTTGAATTGGAACAACAGAACAAAGTGTTCCGATTCACCCCGCAATTTTTTTTCCTATGGCATTTTTCAGAATTCTTCCTTTTTATGACACAATTTATAAAAAATGTAAATTCTAATGTGGTATTCTGTTGTTCAGATACATGCATAATTGAAACATACCACTCTTAGGTTTAAAATATAAGAAGGTTTGTTCTTGCATATGAAGTTTTGCAGTCTATGAAAATGTGATGTTTTCTAGCATTCCACATGCAGACCTCCTTAGAAGCCAGTAGCATTTCCAGATTGACAAAAGTAATTTTTTCCTACTTCCTATGATCTTGACTTTCTTAAAAAAAAATTAATGGCGAAAAATACCCAATAGTATATTTATGAAGAATTTCTTTGTACGGTCGGAAAGTTTTGTTCCGATTGACCCCGCTGTTCCTATACACCCCATTTTACGGTATTTAAATTTATGTGCTCTGATCTGCGAAGTCATTTTAACCTTCCTCTACTACGGTGGGTCGTATCAGACCCAAATCAAATTTACAATTCTGTCTAATTTATTTTTACATCCTATAGTATCATTACATTAGTACCCTACTAAAAATGACCCATAGAGATCAATAGAAAAATCTATTGATATCGGTAGAGTTCTATTGATATTAATTAATTTCTTATAGATGTCTCTATTGGTATCGATAGAAGCTATTGATACCTGTAGCCTATTGATCATATCCTCAACGGATATCCGTAGAAGCCCTATAGACATCAATAGAAATTTGGTCAGTAGGAAAGCATCCCAATGGATATCAATAGAAGCCCTATAGGCATCAATATAAATTTGGTTAGTAGGAAAGCATTTCAATTGATATCAATAGAAATCTTGGTCAGTAGGATACTGATCCCAATGGATATCACTTAAAGCTTTAATTGACATCAATAGAAATCTAATAGGTTATACTAATTCCAATTGATATCTGCAGAAATGAAATCATTAAGTTTAAACTTAAGTAGTAAGTCTCGGTAAAATTAGTGAGCTAGGAAGGTTGTTAATAATAATAATAATAAAAAAGCAGATGATTTTAAACTTTGTAAATGAAGATAACTATAATTTTAAAATAATAAATTTCGACTGAAATTTTAACTGACAAAATTTCTGACTTTATGAAATCTGATATTACAGATTTATAGATTATGCCAGTCACTTTTTTTCCTTTATGTTTAAAGAAAATCAACAGTTTTCTTTCAAATCATCAGAGACATACGGTTCAACCATTCATTTCAAAGATAGCATTAAAAAATAATTAAAGTAAAACACCTTTTTATTCTTTAAACTGGATACAAAAAAATTGGCCTCTTCATGTGTAAATTGTGCGCATTGTGAAAAATGTAGCACATTTGAAGTTTCATAAATAAGTTTTTCTTTAATCTAAGAATCATCATTTTGAGGGTCTTTTCCATACATCTCCATGTGATGCATAATGAGTCTCGATGCATATCCAGTAAAATTTGAGACTTCAATGTAGTGTTATGCCCTGATATGTACAAAATCTTTATGCTGTGGCTAATTAATGCTATTATTAACAGATAAATTCACTTTATCTACCAGTTTGTTGGCTATCTTAACTACCTTAAGAAGATTTTTGCTTCTGGCTCGATCAGTGGCTATTCCTAACTGAGGAGCCCATAATAAGGACGAAACTGCAGTCTTTGGATGCTATGATCGAGCAGTGGGTGCATTTGCTTCAGTATATATCAGTTTTGTTCTGCTGGATATTTTGCAGAACTTGTCATTGCACTTGTGCTGACACACCATCTTGTTCGAGTAGTTCTATCCCTAGTAAATATGACTCATAGAGATCAATAAAAAGAAATTGTATGGGGAAATGGATAACGGATATCAATACTGTTAAATCAGTAGAGATCTATTGATATCAGTAAAGATCAAAACAAGATCCATAGCATCTTTCAGTGATATCAATAGAACAAAACCGTAGGATCTATGGATATCAATAAAGATGCATAGTATCATAGAATAAAAAAAATGAACGGGGAAATGGCCAACGGATATCAATAGAGCTAAATCAGTAGAGGTCTAGTGATATCAGTAGAACAAAACCGTAGAATCTATGGATATCAATAGAGATCCATAGCATCTTGTTCAACTGATATCAGTAGACCTCTACTGATTTAGCTCTATTGATATCCGTTGGCCATTTCCCCGTACAGTTTTTTTTATTGATCTCTATACGGGTCATTTTTAGTAGGGTATCCAATTTTCAAAACATAAATAGTTTTTTACGTTAAAAAAGGCTCAAAAAAGAGTATGTCGGATCCGACCCAACAGTAGTGTATGTGTGATCTTATGTGTTTGTCACCGTAGTAGAGGAGGGTTAAATACGGAGTCAACAATCAGGGTGAGGTTTTTATAATGTTTTTATTAGCACTTTTTAGCAGTGACGTAGCGAGAAATTTTTCACCGGTGGAGGGAAGGGAAGTCATTGGAAAATTTTCGAAATAAAACGCGATTTTAAGCCCTTACAAAATTTTCTTGTTTCAGGGGGGGGGGGGGGGATATGGCTACTCCGGCTACGTGACTTCTTGTTAGGCACAAAGTTTTGAGGAGTACTCCATTAGAATATTATCCTTTGACAGTAAAAAGCAAATTCGATCCTGTTTTATTTGAGGCTGTCCACAAATAATATCATGCTTTGAAAGGGGGGGTGGGGAGGTTCGCGGAATTATGTCAGTTTGTGACAAGAGGAGAGAAGCGCTAACAAGTGTGACACCATGCACTTTAAAAATACTATGTTTTTGAAAATAGCCTGATACGTGACAAATGGGGAGGGGGTAAGGTGAAATGTGACACTTTGTGACAACGATGGGTAGGGGGCTCAAAAGTTTTGAAGAAAGTGACATCATTGATGAACAACCCTTTTCCCGAAAAATATGCATCTCTTTCAATACGAATATCATTAGTACGGAGACTCTTCTGCCCACAAATGATTAAAATAAAAAATACCGCTTATGACCTAAGAGTGACTTTTCACAATTTCATGGTGGTCCCCAAAACAGCTAAAAAAATATTTTCTCTGTATATGAGTAGAGAAAACTGAAGTAATCTCATTTGTTCGACAATCATAAGTGTCTTGTAAATTTGTCGAGCGCTGATCGCAGACAAATCAAAACTAAAAATGACTCCACACTTACTTCTTTAGGCCAAAGAAGAGAAAAAACAAACTAGTATCGCCCGAGAAAATTAAGCGCTGATGTTGATCGAAACTAATTAAAGACACTTCACATCCCTCCCCTCCCCGTAAAAAACCCTTTCTTTTTTATTTTTGTATTAATAAAAGATCCGTCACAAAATGAAAGTTAACACTTGGTCGCACATCAAGGCTCTTTGAAGGAAATGGATGGGTTCATCTCATCTGTCTTTCTCCTGGCTGAAGTGGCATGTAACAACTACTATGGAATGTGATCGCTTATTTCTTACGCTAGCATTATTCTGGGTTTTTCAGAAAAGTTTCGAGACGTGAAACTAAGTAAACATCGTAAAGAAAGATTACTGTTTAAGGATTCTTTCACAGAGAAGAGTTTTATTTCTTAATAATAGCAGACATGAACTACTGGCAGAAAGTATTGCAAGCTTGAGAAATCTACTAATATATTTTCAGAAATATGAGTAAGAAATATATAAAAAAAAATCAGCCTATCTTTTGTTGTGCCAATATTAATATGTTAAATTAGTTCGGAGACAAGATGAGGTTTGGTTAATGAAGAAAAGTTCTTGTTTAATGTCATAAAAAATAGCGTAAAAAAATTTCTCTGGTTATTAGAAACTTTTGTCCAT
This sequence comes from Uloborus plumipes, assembly GCA_038373865.1. Classification (NCBI taxonomy): domain Eukaryota; kingdom Metazoa; phylum Arthropoda; class Arachnida; order Araneae; family Uloboridae; genus Uloborus; species Uloborus plumipes. The sequence goes on along the minus strand of JAXGGA010021417.1, from coordinate 12,304 downwards.
TTTGGATCTTTTTATTTCTACTAATAATAAAGCTGAAGGTGGGTCTGTCTTTCTGCCTGTCTGTCTGTGACCCGCGTACCGCCAAAACTATTCGTCTCTTCTCTTCTCTACTATAATAAAGCTGAAGGTGGGTTTGTCTTTCTGTCTGTCTGTGACCCGCGTAGAGCCAAAACCGGTGGATCGACTTTCATAAAATTTGGCACAAAATTAGTTTGTAGCACGGATGTGTGCACTACGAAGCGTTTTTTCGAAAATTCTATTTCGTTCTTTTTTTTTTTCCTAATTCTTAGCTCATTTTTCATACAAATTCAATAAAATGGGGAAGAAATATTTCAAACACATTTTCAAGTCTTACTCGAAAGCATGAAATTTTCTGCTAAAAATGATGTCAGTTCGAGGGTTCTACGAGCAGTAGAAGAGCAGTAATAATTGTTTATAGAATCCCAGAATTCAAGGCTTGCCCTCCAGCAAGCCAAACGATTTTAAGTGATTAAGCTTGAGAATAAAATTTGAAAATAAAGATGAAAGGAATTATTCTATCAACGGAAATTAACTTTTCATGTTGTTACCATGGTTACGTTTTTGTATCTTATTTCTGTACCTCAGAACTAGACTCACGTAAGTCCACTTTCGTCATTTTTCGGTAGAGGGGAAAAACGATTGTCGAATACATCGCTTTTCCCCTCTACTGAAAAATGACGAAAGTGGACTTACGTTAGTCTGGTTCTGAGGTACAGATTTGTTTCATTCTTTTACCCTTAATATTTTTAAAAATGTATTTGTTTTCGTAGCAATCCAAACTCCAAGCCTTATTAAAATAAGTTATATGAAATATTTTAACTGTTGGAAAAAATCGTCTGCTTTTCTTTTCTCAGTTTTAAGGAATTAAAACTCGGTAAATTATAAAAATATCGTATAAATTGCGACATTGCAACGTTCTCTCAAAGGTGTTTCATTTCGAAAAAAGTATTATTTTGTTTTCCAAGCTAGGAAAGAAAACTCCCTTCTTCTTTTAAACTTTGGTAAGATTTCTGCTGGTTTCTGTAAGCAACAAATTTGTTCTTATTTTCTCTTTTGGCTTATTTTTATATCATACTTTTAAGGAATAAAATTGAATCATAACTAAAACTGAATATTCTTTCTGCGATATCAGTTTATTACCAAATGACCTTTAATTTTATACCACGGGCAAAGCCGTGCGGGTACCGCTAGTAAGGAATAATGTATTGTAACAGCATTTTTTTTTTCACTCAAATCTCGACGGAATTTCTATTTCGCTCACTTCCATTGAATGTTGAGTACTTTTTTTCGTCCCGTTCGCACGTCCCTTTGTATCTAAGAATTTTATAAACAACAATAACATCAATTTTGATCATTCCTAGGTTAACTATCACGATTTTTCTCGTGGTTCTTCTATGTGCGTGCTTACGTATATGACGCTTATAACAAACGGAATGCCGTAGAAGATTGAAATTTTGTATGTAGATTGAGTAGACGTAGTTGTGCAGCTCCCACCCCTTTTGGTTGCATTCGAATGTTCCAAAAAGGGTCTTATGCACGTTTTTGGTGCCTAATTGGCGTTACTTTTAATGTAGATTTATGTGTAAGTGTAATTTAGCAATCTTTTTGGTATATATCACCAAGATTTCAGTCGCCAAGTTTTTGTCACCAACTTAGCAATATATACCCAATTTGGAGACACTATGACAAAAACGATTTTTCGAATCTAATCTTAATTTCGCACTATTGACGATATTTCGCAAGATGTCCATCCATTGAACTAAGTTCAAATTGTTAATATTTGGAAAATGAGCTTGTAAAATACTTTTTAGAATCTATTCGCGACAAACAAGGGGGGCAATTATATAAAGCGTTTTTTTTTGCCCCTCGAAGGCAGTATTGAAATGTATTTTTGTTCTCAATATATGTTTCGTACAGTTTTTATGCAACTTTAGGTGACTGAAACTAATAAAAATAATCTGGTATGGACCCCACACTACTTCCTTTTAAGTGTAAATTTCTTAGTAGTTGCCTTAAGTGGTAAAAAAAGCGCTTGGAGGGAGCAAGGTAACAATTCAAATATTTACTCCCCTAATCTGCCACGAAACAATGCAAAAAATATTTTACAATGGTTAATTTTCTAAATATTGCTGATTTTAATATCATTCAGTGAATTTTTCGCAAAATATCGCCAATAGCGCCAAGTTGAACCCAAATTCAAAAAATAATTTTCGCCAAATTTTTCGCCAACTTGATGATATATCGCCAAGTTGGCGTAAAACACTTGGCGACCAAAACCTTGGCGACATATCGCCAAGTGGTCGCGCTAATTCATATCACTCGAGTCTGCATTGAAATTAACACTGATTTACCCCCCAAAAAGGGGTAAAACACCCCCTTGGGAACATTCGAATGCAACCACAAGGGGAGGTGCACAACTAGACCATCCTCAGAGCCTACAAACCAAGCTAGAAGCTTCTACGGCATATAGTGTTTGAGTTATGCGACACACATCCGCACTTACATCCGCACAAACATCCGCACATACGTACATACAGACGTCACGAAAAAACTCGTCATAATTAACTCGGGGGTGGTTGAAAAGGATTTTTCGGATGCTTATATGTTGGTAGGTACATATGCACGTGCTGACAGGTCGAAAAAGCTACTGAACATTTATTCGGGGTGAGCAAAATCAAAATTTAGACTTAAATTTGAGTGATTTTTTTTTCGCGATCACAATACTTCCTCTACTACGTAAAAGGAAGTAAAAATCACCTTTCTTTACTTTTGAAAGTACAATTCTCGGTACTTTTCTATTACAAGTATGACATTCAAATGAAAATTCAAATATTTCACTCTGCTGATAAAACCCAACATATACATTACCCTTGAAAAACAGATTTTTTTTTTTTTTAATTTTACTAACAATAATCTTTCAGGATATTTGTTTGGAAAAGTTTCCTATATTTTTAAATCATCATAAGGTATTATACATGCTTTCCTTCAGTTGTACCCCTATCGATGCAGTGTTAGTATTAAAGTATGAGCGAGACAGTTAAAAATAAGGAAATAGTGGGTAAAAGCTAACCCAAATTCAAAAATAAATTCAATAAATGAAAAAGAGGAAAAAGGGAATAAAACTCCAAGTTACTTTTTAACCAATTACAATCGCCGCAGAATGCCGACACTATGTCGAGCCAGATAATTCACCAAAGCTCTTGTATGCTAATCTCATCATGGCTCGCACCTGACATGCGGCTGCCAGACTGAAGAGCCCCCAGAATCCATTAAACGAAATGCGATCGATTATTAAAATCCACCCCTGTTTACTTGGTCTCGTGCCCTGGATCATCAGAGCAATACAAATACAGACGACCACTGAAGGAAATGCTAATGGTTATTTTGATATGGAGTTTCCTGAAGTTGCAGCGCTTGTGCACATTTTGGAACTTGCCGAACAACGGCATGTATGAATATTTACATGATGGATTTATGTTAAGCGTCTGCTGGAATTATAACTCATGTGAAATGTGAACGAAGTGCTTTTCCGTTTTCTGTTTTACCAGGTTTTTGGCACTATGTGCCGTTTTAGCTTTTAATGTAGTCGTTTTTATTGTTAGCAGTAAAATATTAATACGTGGCGTCATCTTCCTGAGGAAGTAACAAGAAGTTCTGTCAAGAACTAAACGAGCCTACTTTCCCGTACATCGACATCGGCATTCTAGCATCTGATCATTATTCTCTTTTCTTGATTATCTGAGACTAAAAATTATGTCAAACATACCTTTTTAGCACTTAAAGCTGATTTCTAAAAGCAAAATATACCCCTCTCATCAAATGAAATAGACACATAAAAAGTAAATAAATGAATAAATAAAGTTTTGTCGCACCTTTTAAAGAATGTAACTGTTACAGCTCTTCCGGTATAAAAATTCCTTAATTGTTTTCAAAAAAAAAAAATTAAAAGTACAAAGTACATCAAAAAACATTTTATCAAAGAAAGAAACAAGAAGTTCTGTCAAGAACTAAACCAGCCTACTTTCCCGTACATGGTCATCGGCATTCTAGCATCTGATCATTGTTCTCTTAATTATCTGAGACTAAAAATTATGTCAAACATACCTTTTTTTTAGCACTTAAAGCTGATTTCTAAAAGCAAAATATACCCCTCTCATCAGATGAAATAGACACATAAAAAGTAAATAAATGAATAAATAAAGTTTTGTCGCACCTTTTAAAGAATGTAACTGTTACAGTTCTTCCGTAGAAAAATTCCTCAATTGTTTTCAAAAAAAAAAAAATTAAAAGTACAAAGTACATCAAAACACATTTTATCAAAGAAAGGAAAAAAAAAAGAAAAAAAAACTCGTCCGTTGATAAAATGTCTCGAATTTCACTTTTAATCCGTTGCCAGTTGTTAAATACAAACAAAGAATAAAACACCCTTGTGAATGAAACATTTTTATTACAAAAAAAAATCGTCTGCCAAAAATAATAATAATAATAAATAAATAAAATAAAACAAATGAATAAATAAACAAAAAATCGTCTGCACAGTCAGTCATTTTTTTCTGAGCCTGCATTTCCGCCATGTTTGCGGAGTCGGAGTCGGAATCAGAGTCCTCACAGAAGATTACTCAGAAAAGTACTTTGCAAACATTATTTATCAAAACCATTTTCTTACAAAGTTAGTTTGAAGGAAATCCGACTTTAAGTTCAGGATCAACATTCAACTTAAATTCCCCGTAGGTGCTAATGTTAAATTTTTTTTCTGAAAGCATCGTGGGACAGGTTGTTTGAACGGTTCAAAGTTGAACTAAAAATTGTTCAAATCGAAAAATCAAATATGGGAATGAGCTGTACTCTCCGAGATCTTTCCAACAAAAAAAAAAGTTTATTCCATTCGGATGGTTCACTCAGAAGTTATTAGGTGGGGAAAGGTTGCTTGAACGGTTCAATGTTGAACGAAAAAATGTTCAAATTGAAAATTTAAATACGGTAATGAAGTATCCTTGCTGAGATCCTTCGAACCAAAAAAAAAAGTTTATTTAAATCGGATTGTTCACTCAAAAGTTATTAGGGGTGACAGCTTGCTTGAGCGGTTCAATGTTGAACAAAAAATTGTTCAAATCGGAAATATAAATACGGGAATGAAGTATCCTTGATAAGACCTTTCGAACAAAAAAAAGTTTGTTCAAATCGGACTGTTCACTCAAAAGTTAGCATCGCGGGACAGGTTGTTTGAACGGTTCAAAGTTGAACCAAAAATTGTTCAAATCGAAAAATCAAATACGGGAATGTGCTGTACTCGCCGAGATCTTTAAAACAAAAAAAAAAAATTGTCCAAATAGGAATGTTCGTTCAAAAGTTATTAGGGGGGGGACAGACAGACCGACAGACCGACCGACAGACAGACACACAAATTCCCCATCTCAATACCCTACTTTCAAATTTTTAATTTTTCTATATTCATTTTACCTTTTTATTTTTTTAACTTGGCGATATTTTTTGGACTTGGCGATATTTTTTTTTACTTGGCGATATTTTTTGGACTTGGCGATATTTTTTTTTACTTGGCGATATTTTTTGGACATGGCGATATTTTTTTTACTTGGCGATATTTTTTGGACTTGGCGGTATTTTTTAGATGCATTAAGCTACTTTTAATACTTTTTTCGTCTTTCTTTTGTTTTTAACGGGAGAGTAGGCTAAAAACAAGAAAAAAAAAAAACTCGTCCGTTGATAAAATGTCTCGAATTTCACTTTTAATCCGTTGCCAGTTGTTAAATATAAATAAAGAATAAAATGCCCCCGTGAATGAAACTATTTTTGTTACAAAAAAATATCGTCTGCTGAAAAAAAATAATAATAATAAAAACAAAACAGATAAATAAATAAACAAAAAATCGTCTGCACAGTCAGTCATTTTTTTTTCTGAGCCTGCATTTCCGCCATGTTTGCGGACTCAGAGTCGGAATCAGAATCCTCACAGAAGATTATTCAGAAAAGTATTTTACAAACATTACTTATCAAAACCATTTTCTTGCAAAGTTAGTTTGAAGGAAATCCGACTTTTTCAGGATCAACATTCAACTTAAATTCCCCGTAGGCGCGAATGTTAAATTTTTTTCTGAACGGTTCAATATTGAACGAAAAATGGTTGAAATCAAAAAGCGAAATATGGGAATGAGTCTCTCCGAGATCTTTCAAATTAAAAAAAGTTTATTCCATTCGGATGGTTCACTCAGAAGTTATTAGGTGGGGAAAGGTTGCTTGAACGGTTCAATGTTGAACGAAAAAATGTTCAAACTGAAAATTTAAATACGGTAATGAAGTATCCTTGCTGAGATCCTTCGAACAAAAAAAAAGTTTATTTAAATCGGACTGTTCACTCAAAAGTTATTAGGGGTAACAGCTTGCTTGAGCGGTTCAATGTTGAACGAAAAATTGTTCAAATCGAAAATGTAAATACGGGAATGAAATATCCTTAATAAGATCTTTCGAACAAAAAAAAGTTTGTTCAAATCGGACTGTTCACTCAAAAGTTAGCATCGCAGGACAGGTTATTTGAACGGTTCAAATTTGAACCAAAAATTGTTCAAATCGAAAAATCAAATATGGGAATGAGCTGTACTCGCCGAGATCTTTCCAACAAAAAAAAGTTTGTCCAAATCGGAATGTTCATTCAAAAGTTATTAGGGGGGGACAGACAGACCGACCGACCGACCGACCGACACACAAATTCCCCATCTCAATACCCTACTTTCAAATTTTTAATTTTTCGATATTCATTTTACTTTTTTATTTTTTTAACTTGGCGATATTTTTTGGACTTGGCGATATTTTTTCAACTTGGCGATATTTTTTGGACTTGGCGATATTTATTAGATGCGTTAAGCTGCTTTTAATGCTTTTTTCGTCTTTCTTTTATTTTTAACGGGAAAGTAGGCTAAAAACGGTTGCATTTGATTAACATATGAATGATAAAAATAACGTTATTTAAGCTCAAATGTTGCAAACACTTGTTTCGGCTTTACAATGCAGACTACTGTTCAGTGTCAGAAGTCCAGCACTTTTCTACACTGGAAAAGGGGTTACAACCCAAGTAGCATCAACTCATCGGATTTCGCTCGGCCGATCATCGAACTCCTCGTAAACTGATCCCGCAACGCACGATGACATCGTTCCGATCAGTTTCCAGCACGGTTTTTGATGAGCTACTTTTCATCGGAAAGCGATATTGTTCCAAACAACTTTCCCGATGAAAATAAGCCGAGCATCCAAAATGGATCGTAAATTCATCGGCACGGGACTGCATTGCTCGTAAATTGCTCCAAATCTCATCGTATTTCGAGCAAAACACATCGGATTTTGCTGCTCGGATTCTGTTTGGCCGGTGAGACATATTGGAGCAATTCCTGATGAGAATTCATCGAATCCGATCATCGGCCGATGCGAATTTCATCGGGTTTCGATGAATGGTCGATCATCGGTCGATGAGATTATGCTACTAGGGAATGTACTAAACAATGTATTAGAAGACCAATTTATGCATTACGTTTAATCATCGGATCGTGTGCTTCCAGCAGTGGGCTGGTACAGACTTTTTGGATCCTGCGGTCTAGCAAATCAAGCCTCTTCTTGATGTTGCTACGAACATAGCGGCAAAAAGTGTACCAATAAGAAAATGTAAGTTTAGAGGGGTCACGCACCTTGATGATATTCTAGAGGTGTGAACTAAATTTTTATCGAGGAGAGAACTGGCAGCCTCCGTGGAGAAAGGTAACAATATACCCGTGGTGCTCGCGTATCTGTGGTAGGGAATACGAAATTTAGAAACTGTTTATGAGGTACATTGTTGTGCAGCTCCGACGTTAATATACTAAGGATTGCAACGTCATTGGCAAAATACTGTGTTTGAGGCAAAGGGAAGTATCACAGTTGAATATTTTTCATCAGTTGAAAATAATTGTGACACAAAAATTGTGTAATTACGGAATTCTGATCAAGAGTATTTTCAATAAATAAGCGCAATTTACGCTGTTTGTAGTTCACTTGCTCACACTCGATACCACACCCCAAAAGAGACTACATGACCTTCGAAAATATCCCCTGAAGATTTTAATGGTGAACCACGCGCCCTCCTCTTCAGTAAGTAACCCTGATTTCCTCAACAATCACATTCTGAAAAATTATTTTCAGATAAAGACAACTGTCTAAAAACAGGAAATGGATTTAAAAAAAAAAATCTCGCCCGTTTTAGTCAGTTTTATTTTATTATGTTTTTACGAAATTGGTTTGGTGTTTATCTGCTCGGGTGGAATTTTGCAACTCAATTTTTGCCCACTTCTCCATGGGCCGTGGTGGCCCGATCGGTAAGACATCGGACTCGTGTCCGGAGGGACCCGGGTTCGATCCCAACCGATCAAAGATCCACCGTCTTGATTAATGGTGGCTGGGAGGCGTTAAAAATGTCGTGATCACAAAGTCCTCCAAGTGAAACGATACCTCTGGGGGTGCTGGGCCTAGGGTTTGCTCGACCCTAGGTTCTGGTTCAAAATTATGAACAGAGCGCTCTTCAGGGCCCTATCCCGGTTAAACCACGAAGCTGTGGTAGGTACGGGGGACACTGGAGTGTGGAATGCCCACTTCTCCTGATCGAATTTTTAAAAACTTTGTACGTAACCTCAGACCCGATGACAATACAATATTCTCTAATCAAATTATTTCTTTTATGATTAATTAATACTTTATTCCAATTTTAATCAAGATTTTTAAATAAATGTTCTTATACGAGGACAGAAAAAATGCTTACAAAAATTAGAATTAAATATCTGTAGGGACCAATATACACTAGGTGGCCAAAAGTATCCGGACACTTTCAAAAATTCACATTTTTACATATAGCTTGATAAATAAGTGATCAATTGTTCTTTAACTTTAGTCATACAAAATATAGGCTTCACCGAACATTTCCAAGTTGAAATTAAATTACCCTTGCATTTGGGGGACGATAAGAAGGGGGGGTCGAAAGAATAACCTCTTTTTGACCATAACTCTTTGAAAATAGCTCGGAATAAGCTATGCATTTCAGAAATTAATTAGCATACTATGTATAATTACTATACAAATTCAAATGAACGTACCACTCTTACTTCCGAAGATATGAAACATTTTTTAAAAAACGGCAGTTTTATTTGAAGGGTTTTTGCTCATAACACGCAGAGTTTTTAATCAAACCTTATCAAAACTTCAGGAAAGATGACAAAATACAAGAGAAAGAACATACTAAAACGGTTTTTAAAAATATTAAAAATCCAATGACATATGAACGTTAAAAGGAAAAAAATATTCACGGCGCATGCGCGAACGACAGAAATTTATAACTACAAAAATATTGTAGCCTGGTATATACTGCATCTTATAAAAAAAGTTTCAGTTGAATATCATGAAAATTGAAAAAGATATCAGCGATCTAGTGAGCTGTATTTCATTCATTCGCAGACAATACATACATAGTGAGGGTCTGTCCACAAAGAGCTATTTTTAAAATAAAAGGTTATTTCGTTATCGTTCAAAGCCAACGTTTCAGGGGGTGTCCGGATACTTTTGGCCACCTACTTATAAGGTCTTTTAGGGGCGAAATGTGACTTCTATGCCAAATATAAATTTTTAAACAGTATACAATTTAACATTGAAAAATATGCTCGATTGTCCCCACACTATTTGTGAACAACCCCTGTCCATTTATGAATTGTCTGCAAATGAATGAATTACAGCTCACTAGATCGCTGATATCTTTTTCAATTTTTACGATATTCAACTGGAACTTTTTTTATAAGATGCAGTATACACCAGGCTACAATATTTATGTAGTTATAAATTTCTGTCTTTCGCGCATGCGCCGTGAAAAATTATTTCCTTTTAACGTTCATATCTCATCGGATTTTTAATATTTTTAAAAACCGTTTTAGTATGTTCTTTCTCTTGTATTTTGTCATCTTTCCTGAAGTTTTGATAAGGTTTGATCAAAAACTCTGCGTGTTATGAGCAAAAACCCTTCAAATAAAATTGCCGTTTTTTAAAAAATGTTTCATATCTTCGGAAGTAAGAGTGGTACGTTCATTTGAATTTGTATAGTAATTATACATAGTATGCTAATTAATTACTGAAATGCATAGCTTATTCCGAGCTATTTTCAAAGAGTTATGGTCAAAAAGCGGTTTTTCTTTCGACCCCCCTTCTTATCGTCCCCCAAATGCAAGGGTAATTTAATTTCAACTTGGAAATGTTCGGTGAAGAATATATTTTTTATGACTAAAGTTAAAGAACAATTGATCGCTTATTTCTCGAGTTATATCTAAAAATGTAAATTTTTGAAAGTGTCCGGATACTTTTGGCCACCTAGTGTATATTTTTCCTTTATCATACAAGTATTTAAACAGCTACGAAAATTCCCTATCAGAAATTTCCTGGACAATTTGCAAGAAGTTCTGAATCTCTATGGAGGTTTAAATCTATGTGAGGCTTAGCGAAATAATTTTTGATTTTAGTCCGTTTTAAAGTTATGGTAAATTTAAAACTTTTTTTCATTTAATTAATCTTTAAAATTGATTTTAGTCAGAATGAATGATTTCCAACCTACGTTATGGTTCAAAGACAACAGAACCACAATTTTTCACACGTAAGATATTTTCTAGTTCGGCTCTTATTTTGAACCCCTAAAATCTGACAATCCTCTCTTTTAAGAATAGTAACTATAGAGAACTTCGTTTCCACACTCAAACAGAGCTAATTACCTTCTCATTTAACTTCAGGCATTACTTTTGTTATCTTCATCTTTCACGACCTAGAAAGTAAGTATCATTGACCAACTCGACTTGGTTATTGTTTCCTTTTATGAGTTGAACTTCTCGTAAAACCTTTTTGTTAATTAAACAAAATTATCACGGCTCGATTCTTAAAGATTAACTTCTTAATCTTCCTTCTTTAGAGGGAGCTTTTAATAACGTCTATTTATTAAACTAAATTTTCTCATCTGCTTCTTAGGAAATAAAACTTTTTAAGTGTTTCTTTTTGACTTACTGTAGTTGAATTTTAAAATTGACATTTAAAGCACCCATAAGCAAAGGAGTTTCAGAGGAAAAATAATAAATTTGAAGGCAACTGTTAATAATGGTACAAAAAACCTTCATCTGTTTCCAGGGCAGGAGATAATATTATGGTCGGTATAACGAGAGCTGGCATGTCAAAGCCAAATTAATTTTCTACTTTCCGCACTTTTCCCTTTATGGCTGTTACAGTTGTTCCTAGTGCTATGGTGGTTTGTGGTGTGGTGGGTCTTTTCCCCCACGAAACTTTTGCATCAATGTTTAAATGCAAACGATTGAAATCTCTTTGTGCATAAACTATTATTCAAATGAAAAATCAACGCTTTTGAAGCACATTTTTTTTCTTAGAAAATTTTGCATTATTTATGTAGGCCCAGATTTGTTAGAAAACGATTAGAAATAACTGAGGATGTAAATAAAAGCGTAAGCCTTATTCGATAAACATACGAGGCGTATTTTTAAAGTAAGTACCGTTTTAGTATAAATTAAAAACAAGCAAAGATACCTGTATAATTTATTTTACATGAAAGCCCCTACCTTAAACTACTTTTCTACATAATTGCCCACCAATAGAACGGCACTTATCATATCGTACAATCAGCTTTAAAATCCCTCTTCAAGGAAATATGCCGTCACTGCATTACCATCATCCTGACATCACCTTCATTGTCGTGGCATTAGCTAGTCGCCGAGGTGCAGCTTCGATGAAAGAACAGGTAGTAGTCACTGGATGCTCGATCTGGACTGCTTTTGCACAAAATCTTCATTAATGAAGGAAGGTCGACCACACTTCGTTCCATGGTGTGCACATTAGAGTGGTCATCTTTGAACGCTAGGATCCAAATCCTAACCATTCCATTGCTCTTAATGGTTCTACCATGTACTGAAAAAATCTCGCGATGAGTATCGATAACTTTTAACCCTTTTGCAGTTAACCCATTTATGCACAGTAGCCTAAAAACGGGACGCTTGTTAGTTACTGCATATAAAAACGATTAGAAATAACTGAGGCATAAAAAAGAGTGGAGCTGCTTTCCTTCGTACGGTTTCCATGGAGATGGCGCAAAATTTCTAAATTTGATAAGCCTATTTCAAAGTAACAGACTATACCCAAGTAGCACACTTCGTTTTTTAAACGTTGTAAAATGGTTATTAACGTTGTGACAACCGCTTAAAAACGTTTATAAAAC
>JAXGGA010021416.1:0-16616 GCA_038373865.1 Uloborus plumipes | reverse complement strand
AAAAAGGACATAGGTAATAGCTAACTCTTACTCTGCACTGATTTTAAGAGTGGAGCTTTTTTTTTTTTTTTTTGGCTCAAACATAGAATAAAGTTACATTTTATGAATAAACCAATTGTAAATTTCTCAAAAATTTTGCTATCTCGAAAAAAATATTCAATTTTTACAACTACTCGGCATTGACTGAGTACCCGATCAAAATGTGACCGAGTACCGAGTACTAGGTAAATTAGCAGAGTACTGAGCATTTACCAAGTACTTGGTACATCACTACACTCAACAAAATGAAAGACTTATGTTAGCATCAGAAAAAACAAAACTGAACATAAAAGATAAAAGCGCAAATGATTTTTACCAAAACAATAGATCATCTCTTGTTTACAGAAAAAAGAAAGAAAAAAAAACACCTGTAAATGCACATTTTTATCTTCAAAATCCAAGCCATCTGAAAATCCAAATAGTATTCAGTATTGATAGTTTTCAGAAACATAAAATTCAGAAATCAGATTTTTCTTATCATACTTCTTAGTATAATTTTGAATCTTAACTATAAATCCATATTGTTAGTCCATAAAAACACAAAATTTCGAAATCAATAATTTTTTTTTTCAAATATGCTGAATAAATTTTGAATTTAACAATCAAAATACTACAGAAGAGCCTTTTTAAAATTATAATAAAACTACTTACCAACAGCATAGCATTAAGATGTTCTTGTTGTTCATTTTCTGAAGTTAGATTTAAGGCTTTCATCATTAAAATAACATTAGAATTACTTATTCCAGTCTTAACTTTTAGGGTAAAAGAAGACACAATATCTCCTTGAATAACTTCCACTATATCCTTATTAATTAATGTAGTTGGAAAATCCACCAATGTATTTTCTTCAATTACATCTAGCATCAACTTTACAGTATTTCTCCATGCTCCATACTTAGAAATAATTTTTATATGCTTGAAGAATGGGGCGGGTAAGAAACTATCTTTAGCTAAAGCTAACATGAATGCAATTATTTCTAATCCAGGACCAGAACTAAAGGAAGATAATTTCAACTCCATGCATTTTTCCCATTTGCTTAAAACTTTAGAAATTTGAAATGATTTACCGGGATGTAAGAAAACATTTTTTATCAAATCATGCTTAAGGTATAAAGTTGAAGTACCATATTTATACATGTAAGCGCACCTCATTTGTACTAAATTGAAGTTTGCATCTAAATTACTGAACTGAGCAAAGTCAGCAGCTTTTAGTTTCAAACCAAATTTTTGTTGTTCCAAAGATAATACTTTAAGACAGAAGGTAAAGAGATCCATTGCAAATTCCTGATCCAATCTGAAAAAAAAAGAGAATAAATAGTAAACTAAATATACACACATGCTATGCATCCAGGGTTGGCAAGTTTTTGACAGTCGGAGGTTTTATCCAGTTTTAACCATGGTTTTTACCGTCAAGTCAAAAACCCCTTTCTGACATGGTTTTTGACATAATTGTCAAAAACCTAAATTTCTGTCCAAAACATGTTTAAATTTGATATTGATAATCAAAATAAATTTTCAAATGAATTTGACAATTCCTGATTTCAGACACTGAAGTAAACTTTTGGAGTTTTAGATTATTAAAATAAAGTGTAATAAGCAATCCTAAACATAATTGAAGGGCTCGGGAGTAAATAATGGTAACTCAATCTGATAACTAAAAAATCAAACATGGCTTTTGAATATGGCTTTATTGCTTCGAGAAATTACTGTAACAGGTTTTTTTTATTTTAAAAATGAAGTGGTTACATTAATTAAGTGCTGTGTGTCTTGGGTATACTTAATAAATTTTTACCAGTGATTTTTTTTAATTTTACACGAGTGCAAGTGACCAAATGTGGTTTGAGAGCATCTTCGGGAGCAGGGAAAATACCATTTGGGAGCAGCAGAATTGTGTTTAGGAGCAGGCTCGAATAATGTACTATGTGACTGTGACAAACACATACATTTACAGTAATTTCAATCTGTACCTTAATGCAAGAACAACCAATGTCAAGAATTTGATGTTTTTAGTTTTTTATTGTAATGGGGACAGAAAAGTATCCTCTGTCATATACAACAACCAATGTTTTAAAACAAACCGCCCAAGTAGTGGAGCAAAACTAAGACATCAAATCTAACACATTCCTATAGCGACTCAAATCTTTGAACATGAATATCTATCTCAATTCGACAAATTTTGACGTTTTTTCATTAAGGTACAGAAATATATTTGTATTTTAACTAAGCACTGATTATCTATTATTAAATTTTAGTTATAGTTTAAAAATACTAGGTGCGGTTTCAATAGGTGAACAGCAAAATGTTTCACTGTATTTAACTCAAATTTCAGAGACAAGGATATAGAACCTTTTAACTTAGTTTCTTTTTGTTCTACTGTTCTTTATCTTTCTCATAGCTTCTCTTCATCTTCTAACATCCATTTTGCAACTCGATTTCAGACAAGATGTTGTTCTTAACAGCTGACTTTAGTCGTTGGTTTGCTAAATTTAATAAAGAATCTGATGACTCTTGATTGGATTAAGCTTCTTGTGTAACTATCCTATACTGCTTCACATTTAATTTGTTTGACTCTCTGCTTTTAATGCGTAAAAGCTGTGCTGGTTACAAAACTTAAAGACGTTAGAACTTCTAAACAGTAGAATGAGCTAATTATATGATGCCATAAAGTATCTCTGAATTTTGTACAACACATCAAAATTTTATCTTTCCTTTAATGACCTAATGGGAGCACTGCTGCTAGTAGCATAGAAAATTCTATTTTGAGCTTTTAAAATTAT
The DNA here is from genome assembly GCA_038373865.1 of Uloborus plumipes. Lineage (NCBI taxonomy): Eukaryota > Metazoa > Arthropoda > Arachnida > Araneae > Uloboridae > Uloborus > Uloborus plumipes. The sequence goes on along the minus strand of JAXGGA010021416.1, from coordinate 13,800 downwards.
AATTTTACAAATTCAGCTTTTCAAAATGCCGTCTTTCAGTACAAGTTAAACATTATGTGCTTGATTGTTTTGTTTTCCAAAAAATGAAGCAATGGATAAACTAATGCTTATTAAAATCAAGCTTGCAAAAATTAATAGGCAAAAAATAGAAAAAAAATAAATTATTTGTCATCAAAATATAAGCTAAAATAGGCTAATTGAAGGTATCTATTGTCAAAATAACGGTTAATTGTCAAAAATATTAAAATGTTTGCAAGATGCATTTGGATTGAAATCTTTAACATAGGAAGCTTCGTCCACGACGTAAATGCTAGATGTTAACATGCTTCTAAAAATGAATTATTTCTCTCAAAATAAAACATAAAATAAGTTAAGCTGAGGTAGCAAATGTCAAAATAATTTTGGATTGTGAAAAATATCAAAAATTTTGCAAGATGCAAAAGGATTGAAATTTCAGATAAAGAGAATATTTTTCGCGACGCACGTGTTCAGAATATCGCCATAGCAACCGTCATAACGTACGGTTAACAAAAGCAGAAGTTATGCCACTTTTTCGCGATATTCGCTAGAAAAACGGCCGTTTTGGTGCAGTCAGGCACAATTTCGATCAAAAAGTGCGTTTGGGAGCAGGATGGAGCAAGATTCTTTATTTGGCGCAATTGGCGCAGCACTTGCACCACTGATTTTAATTTGAAATAGTCCGATTTTTAGAATTTGTCAGATACCATTATTTACTCCCAAGCCATTCAATTGGGATACTACAAGATGCTTACATGTCGAAAATAAAATAAATGAATGAGCTACTATCATTATAGAATAAAAATTAATTATAAATAACAGTATATTAAAACGTAATCCTAATTACAATTTATAAATTTTAGAAAGCAGAAATCGCATAGTGCACATTTGCCTGGTATTATTTGTAGACTTATATACATAAAATAAACCATTTTAAGTTAACAGTTACTTAAGGTACTTAGTCCCAATCTAAATCGTTTTTCACACGGAGCATGCAGTAACAAAAGAACAGCTTTGATGCTTTTTGGATGCCAAGTCTATTTCTGAGTTTAGAATGTATGAGTCCAAAGTTCGAGAAGATTCTCTCGATAGACGCTGAGCTACATGGGATGGAATGTAATTGTACCATCAGCTGTACAAATTCGGCAGAGATGTTGCTTTTTTTTACACCTTTCCACCATGTTTTTGCTGGGATATTCTGAACTGCAAAGTAGTTACCGGGATAGGGGGCAGATTCGGCTTCAAATGCAATTAAATGCTCAAGAGAATTTGGTTGGATTTCAAGCAACCATCGAGTTATTTCCTTTTGCTCATCCATTTAGGATTTCTCCCTTATGTATTGGGTGCGTTAGGTAAGCCAAATAGTGAAACGGTTGAAGATTTGAAGAGAGGCGTTTCATTACAGCATCATGATGTGGAGAAAGACTAGAATCTTCTGCTAGGGAATGCCATCTCGACAGGCATCAGCCAGTATTGCGTCGTCTCCTTGTACCATATTTAGGGTATCTGCTAATGGCTAATTTTCTTTCTGGCTAATTAATTTTCATTAAATTTATTAATTAAATTTTTATTAAACTTGATTGATAAGATAACTGATTGATAGTTATTAAAACATTTAAATAAAACTACTCTAAAATTTGGATTTAAGTTTTAATATTTGTAACTTTTTTTCACTCCATAACAAGTTAATTTAAAAGAATGTGAATTAATTTTCATTAAATTTATTAATTTAGTTTTTATTAAACTTGATTGATAAGATAACTAATTGATAGTTATATAAACATTTAAACAAAACTACATTAAAAGCTGGATTTAAGTTTTAATATTTAACTTTTTTCACGGTAAAACAAGTTAGTTTAAAAGAATGAGAAATAATTTTCATTAAATTTATTAATTTTATGTTTATTAAACTTGATTGATAAGATGTATACATTTTTATTTAATATTTTTCAGGATGAGAAACCTTATATGTTTATAAAAAATCTCAATAACCACTGTATTTGAGTTTTAGACAGCATTTCAACAGGTTTTCGACATGTCATGTCAAAAACCGGTTTTTGACGTCAGAAACCCAGCCCTGTATGCATCATGCACTTATTTCCACGACACTTCCATTTAATCAGCTTTTAATATTATGTAGAAAACGTTAATAAAGCAACCTTTTTTTTTTTTAATTATACCTAAGCAGAGCATTTACGCAACTAATACAAAAAAGCAAAGTGCCTAACTTTTACATCCCTAATTATTGAACTCTGATTCAAAAAACTGAGAAAGTTTATTAAACTTGCCAGAATAGATGATTAGCACATTACACATTTATTTAATGCACTGAAAATTATTTTTTGGAAAACCATTTTAAACCTTTTAACTTGGCAGAAATGTAATATTCTGCTCTTAGATATATTATGAGGTGAAGGAATTTTAGGATTAAAGAAACACTCCTATGAATTTTCTTTCTGAAGCAAAATTATTTTCCAAAAAAATTACCACTGCAGGAATAGACTCCATTAAAAGTTAAAAAAAATCTGCACTTATTTAATGTTACTTTGCTAGCGCCCCAGTGGCAGAATTTTTTTCAGCTTTCTGCGACAAATTTTCTAGAACCAATTTCTTTCTGCAATACTATATATATGTTCCAATAATAAATATATATATGCAACCTTTTTGCAGTAAGACAATGTGATCATAAAAATGTTAACATTAATACTATAGATTCATTTATGATCCGTTAATCAATAGATCTGTTAAAACGCAAACGGTTAATCACCACCAGATACTGGTAGCTCTATTCAAATGCAAGCTTTAAGCTTTTTCAAACAGTTTCATGCAACCTCTTTAAAACAAAACCTACTCAATGACTAGTTTTCACAGTTGGAAAAGGCGGGGGTCGCTTCTGAAAGGTTTTAAAAAATGGATTTTCAAGCAACAAAACAAGGTGAAATATCTCCTCAAATACACCAAAAAACAAAACAAAAAACGCTGAAAAGATAAATTCAACAGAGGATTTGTGTAACATTATGATAAAATTAAACCAGGTAGTAAACTAATAACGCAATTGGACGACCATTTTATGGTGTGAAAATAATATCGAAAGCCACGTTTGTTGATTACTTTTAAAAATTGTTTGTCTTCCAGAAAATTATTCAGTTTTAAAACTGAAGAGTTTTGAAATCATGCAACTTTCGTACACAGAAAAATTCAATCTACTTTATTAATCAACAATGAAAACTGAAATCACACAAAACATTGCATTAAAAAAAAAAAAAAAAACTTACCACACAAAGGAAACAAGACAGAGCAATACAAGTGTATTACAAAGGTTTGATTTTGGTGAGAATTGAAATGAACAAACTATTTTCTCTTAATAGGATAAATATTGCTTTGGAATGTTTGAAATTACCCAATTCAGAAAAAGGGATTTTTGATGACAAGCATGATTTTTCATTATCACAGCGAAGGGAAACTAATAAAAAGTTTTGGTTTGTGAAATTTTCATTCACGCTTATCTCACTTCAGTTCAGATTTCTTCCCATTGGCCACCAAAAAAAAGTATTTTGATGAGAGATATATGTATTGAGTCCCTACTCTCCAATTCCCAAATTCCTATGCGTGCGGAGAAACGTGACCTTTTTTAAAAAACTGATCCCAAAATGATACAGTTGTATCATTTGATACAACTGTTTCATACAGGTCTATGAAAGGAATATTTGTTTACTTGTTCTATACACAGTAGGGTGGGGCGAAAAATAAAAAAAAAAATTGGGATCAACTTCTAATAGTTGCCAAAAGTTGTCTTTGGTGATAGTTAGCTTTTGTGCAAAATTTGAGAAAAATCGGTTAATATCTTCAGGGGGCGTTGCGATCGCAAAGTTTTATCATAGCTTTTATCGGGATTTTATGGTTAAAATATGGGCCGAATTCAAGTGAAACACCATTGCAATCGCTTCGAGGCGATAGTATATTGCAACCGCTACTGTAAGTCGAATTCAAGTGAATTCGTTTCACTTGAATCCAAATTTTGGAATTTGCGATTGCATTGGTAAGTTGCGATCGTCCATGTTTCACTTGAATTCCTGCCTATGAAAAGTAATGCCGTTAGCTAATATCATTGCATTTTTTTACTCATAAGATATATTCATGCATTCAAAGCATATGAAATAACTCACAAAAAATTATTTTATATGATATATTTATATTTCAAGCATTTAAAAAGAAACAAAAACGTGAAAAAAAGTGATTTTTTTTGAAATATAAATATATCATATAAAATAATGTTTGTGAATCATTTCATATGCTTTTAATGCATGAAAACATCTTTTAAGTAAAAAAAACGCAAAGAGACTAGCTAAAGGCATTATTTTTGATATTTTAACCATAAAATCCATAACAAAGCTATGGTAAAACTTTGCGATCACAGCGCCCCCTGAAGATATTAACCGATTTTTCTCAAATTTTGCACAAAAGCTAATTATCACCAAAGACAACTTTTGGCAACTATTAGAAGTTGATCTGAAAAACTTTTTATTTTTCGGCCCACCCTAATACACAGTCTTGCTGCAGAAAAAGGCATGAAATTAAAATTTCAGGCACACATTCTTGACAGAAAATGAAAAACCCAGTAACTGAAAGTGCTGCCTCTGTTCCTCCAAACATCAAGGAGCTCTGAGTGCTCTCAATGTTTTCACTCAGAGTAAGAGCACATGGCCAATAATGCAACCAATGGACCCCATTTTTTGAATTTTGCCCCTACTTCTTCAGAAAGTTTCGAAACGAACTACTACCATAGGCGGACTTACGGTGGTGCTCGGGGGTGCGCCGCACCCCCAACATTTTTGGTTGGGTTTTGAAAATAATGAAATTAAGTATAATTCGCCAAGAAATGCAGTTGGAAAAGAACATTATTATTCAGTGCTGTATTAAAGAATGAGTGTATATACTCCGTAATTGGGTATTTATTGGTACATCATTACAATTTCTTCTACTTTGAAACTACTATGGCGAAATTTAAAAAAAAAAAAAAAAAAAAAAAAAACGTGACTATTGTAATAACTTTATCAGTAAAATCTGCCCTGAAATCAGCTGAAAACCAGCATTTTTTAGGTAAATTTTCAAAATTTTCAATAGAAGTACCCCCCCCCCCCGGCAGGGATGTAATTTCAAGTTTTTCCAGGGGGGCAAAGGGTCCAAACACAATGCAATTTCACCGGAAAAAATCAAAAACCATGCCCACTTATATGTAAATACATTGATTTCTCAAAGCCAGGGGGGCAATTGACCCCCCTGCCCCCCTAAATGACGGGCCTGCCCCCCGGACTTCTTATTGTAGTGACGCAACCAGAGGGGGCCCACAATGATCGTGCTCCCTTCCTCCCACCCTTTCTTCAGAATGCTGAGTTGATATTTTTTTAAAAAATACTCGTATTCTTTATTATTGAATTGAAGGAAAGAACCCGTCTTGGGGAAAGGCACCAAAATACCCAATGTTGAGAAAATATCTTAATTTCTTTTTAAAGAATGAAAAAATCTCGACACTTAAATTTTTCAACAGCTTCAGATTGTTAGTCAGCTAATTGTGCCACCCCCCCTCTCGCCCTATCCTCTTGTTTTTAATTTCATTTCTGCCTGATTTTTTTTCTTTTCTTTTTTTTTTTTTCTATTTCGTCTGAAATTAAAAAAAGTCTTCAAAATGTCCTCGGAAGTCCTCTACCCCCACCAAAATTATTACGGAGCATCACAAATTTCGTCACCTGGGCTTCAGTTTAGCAAAATTTCCTTTGAAAATCCTCCAAATACCAGACACCTTAAAAGATCGAAAATTGCTTAAAATTTCGTTTTAGAAGCTTTAATTTTGGAAAATTTTCGGATAAGGGCAACTTCAACCACCCTTTATCCATTATTAAAAATCGTTAAAATTTTACTTTTCTAAATTACAGTTCCGAAAAGTCTAAAAGGGAGAACCTTTTGGCACAGCAGGCTTTGAAATCCTAAGAATTGACATGCTTTAGGACTTCAAGTCTTCTTGCCGCCAATGGAAGATTGAAAACAGTAGCCTTAAATCTTCCTTCTAATACCATGGAATATTGCACATAAGAACTTTGTTCTTAGAACTTCAATTTCTAAAATTTTCAGGGTAGAGCCCCATAACCCCCTCCAATAACCGCATAAAAAATTGTCTAAAATTGCGTTTTTGGAACTTAAACTATGAAAAATTGAAGAGCTGGTAGATAGGGGGGGGGGGAGTTTTTTTTATCTGTTTTCAAAAAATCCATCGGGACAATCCTACAATCAAGTTCATAAGACTTGAATTTCTAAAAATATAATTGGTACCTTTCTTCGTCCTCAACTTCGTCTCGCTTCTAACAACATTAAAAAATTATTTAAGGTTTCTTCCATAGTTTCAAATCAGTGGCGTATATAGGATTTTATTTCGGAGGGGGCCCATATAATCAAGCTTAGCCCCCACCCACAACTTTTCTTTTTTTTTTCGCTATTACTGTAAGACAGGTAGAAATTTTCAAATTGAATTAAAATATTGTAATTTTTGGAAAAGATAGAAAATTACGAAGTTTTAGATTAACTCCAAAACTTTTTTCAAAATTGAAATTATTTATGCTATCTTTGATGACGTTGGAGGATCAAGACTCCTCTGGGAAACTTACTGAAACTGAAATTCTAAACACGCAATTTCAGGCTATCTTTAGTGACGTTAAAGGAATTGAGAAGATTGGGGTATCTCTCCTGAAATATTTTGACTCTGAAGCACAACTCAGGATATATTTCTTTATGATAGAGTAAAAGAAAAAAATATGAGTTTTTTTTTTTTTTTTTTGAACTGAAGTCTCATTTAAGTTATCTTTGGGAAGTAAAAGTTCAAAGACCCTCCCCTGAAAGATTTTCGATACATAGCTGCGCAATTTCGCGTTCTCTTTGGAGACGTTAAGAGACAAAAAGTGGTTAGGGATCTTCCTCCGAAAATTTTCAAAATTGAAACCTTAAGACATCTTTACTTTAAACCAGTGGCGGGTCCAGAGGGGGGGCCATGGGGGCCATGGCCTCCTCCGAGAGCCCAGAGAAATTTTTCAAAAATGAAAACTAGGTCTTACATATTTAAAATTCTATTAACTGTACCAATATTTTTACATAGAAGCAAATATATATATTTTTTATATTTAGCCTTTTCAAACAATTCTTCAGACAGTAACATCCTTTTAGTTAATTTACTTTGAAAACTAAACTTTTTCTAGAAAAAGCACCAGAATATAAATGGAGCTGTACAGTGTGGCAGCTTGCAAAGTGCTACATGAGCTACTTTTTTCAGTTCCATCCATAAGCAAATTCTGTAAAATTTCAACATTTAATTTTATATGTTTTTAAACACTCTGCGGTATTGTTTTATTCGTGACAAATATGATTTGCTATTGATTAAATTAATTTGGGTTTTATTCTCCGAGTAATGTTAAAAATTTATTAAGAGTTCATGAAAGATGAAACGAATATAAAAGAGCTTTCAAACCATGCTCATACGGCATTTATTAACAAAATTATAAAGAGGTGAAGGCGGCTTGATATTTAAAATAAAACATAAAATATATCCAAGGCCACTCTGAAGCAGCAATTCAGTCCAAAATGTGAAAAGTGTGTTTAGTGGAGCCGTAGACGTATGTATTTTAAACAATCAAATGAAAATAATGAATTGGACATTGAACATTTCACTATCTAAAACATCCATATGATTTTGGAAAAGAAATACTCAGGGAGAGTTTCCCATAATATACAGATATAAACAGGGTGTCCACTCCAATCGTGGACCAATAGCTAATTTCTAAACCGTTAGAGATAAGCATATAGTTTATTTAGGAAAAAATATCCAAATTACTAAAGGAATTTTGGGTCCATTCAATGTTTTTCAAAAAATCAAATTTTGAAAGAGTTACGAAATTTAAATTTTTATACAGCCCCCCAGTCTTATCAATCATATTTAGAAAAACATTCTTGACACTGTAACGTTTAAAACTAAAAAAAAATCACTCTTCTACCACAAAAATTGACCGAGTTATGACGTTTTGAAAAATCAAGATTTTGCATTATTTCATGACGTCATCGAGAGATCGCTTAAGGGACCGTATGCGAAATCCTTCAAAATCTTGATTTTTCAAAACGTCATAACTCGGTCAATTTTTGTGGTAGAAGAGTGATTTTTTTTTAGTTTTAAACGTTACATTGTCAAGAATGTTTTTCTAAATATGATTGATAGGACTGGGGGGCTGTATAAAAATTTAAATTTCGTAACTCTTTCAAAATTTGATTTTTTGAAAAACATTAAATAGACCCAAAATTCCTTTAGTAATTTGTAGATTTTTTCCTAAATAAACTATATGCTTATCTCTAACGGTTTAGAAATTAGCTATTGGTCCACGATTGGAGTGGACACCCTGTATATATATTTTAAGTAAGTAAAAGAGAATAATGACGTAGCCTAGGAGGGGATGGAAAGGGGGTTCCAAAGCAAATTCATTCCTCTGACCTGACCAAAGGTACTGTCAGCAACTCACCTGATACTTTTAAACACTGCTCTCTAAATTTCAGGCATGGATTAACGTTGGATAATATTTACTGCGATTGTCTTGTTTTATTTTGCTAAAATTTCTGCTACATTGCTTCAAAATTGCAAATGAAAGTAAATTTACGTGTTTGTATGTTAGAAAATCTAGATTTTAACCGCATTCTTTAGTTTATAATTAATGTATGAAGTTTCAAAGTTAACTATTGAAGAACTTTTTGCCAAAGCACTTTTTTTTATAAATCAATCCCTCCCCTTTTCTACATACACAGAGGATGGCCCCCTCCGAGAACTTGTTCTGGACCCGCCCCTGCTTTAAACCATCTTTGGTAGTAACGTTAGCAAGGACTCTCTCCAAAAATGTTTCGAAATTAATGTTTTAAAAATATTTTTTTTTATTTAGGTTATATTTAATACCGTCAAGAGAAGAAGCAGGATTTGGGCGCTGTGCCCCGAAATTTTGTGGTATTGAAGCTTGAAGAATGCAATTTTAAGCTCTATTTTTTGAAACTGAAGGTTAAAAATTTTCCTTTTAGCAGAGGCGCCCATTACCCCCAAGAGCAAAAACTTATCATCCAAGAATTCCACGAAGATCTCTAAAAACGAGAGCCACACGTGAAAGAAAAAGAAAACAAAAACTTTTAAAAACGCCCCTTAAAAATAATTCAATAGCGCCGCTTACGCCATGATTCTTGATAGGAACAACTGCTTTTAGGCTTTGTCTGACAACATTTAGGAAAAAAAAGGATTTAGGGACTCTTCCGGAAATTTTTGGGCATAGAGACTGTAATTCAGGAGCTCTCTCTTTTCAAAAAACACATTTTAGAGCTAAAGACTCTAGAAAAGTAAGCGGGATATCAACTACCGTTAACTGTTTGAATTTTAAATCTCTAAAATGCCATTTGAGGCAATGTTTGACCAAGGTATTGAAGAAGCGGGAAAATAACTCTCTTCCGAAAATTTTTGGATATTGAAGTCTTGAAACTGCAATTAAACTACACGCGTTGTAAAAGCGAAATTTTAAGATATCTTTGGACTATTTAAGGGGGGGTCATGAGCCTTCTTTGAGTTCATGCTTGGCGGATATACGGGGCTCGACTTCCTACCTTAAACCCGCCACTGAAGCACTCTATTCTTTAATTTCACCACTGGTAAAGAGATTGAAAATTATGTGCCCCTTCCAGCTCGGCCGGCTTAAACTTCTACCTCTTTTCGATTTTTTTTTGTTTCGTTCAGCTGAAAGCTTGGAAATTATTTGTGAAAAAACTAAAACCGAAAATGATTGCACTTTATTTTAAATTTCTTGCTGGGAGGAATACTTACACTTTATTTTAAATTTCTTGCCGGGGAGGAATGATTACACTTTATTTTAAATTTATTGGGTGTAGCATTACTTTAAAGACTCTTATTTCCTGACTGACTAGAAAAACAGAGGGAATGAGAAGAAAGAGAGAAACGTAATTTGCTGACTAATAATCTACATGTGTTGAATATATTTCATTTAAAGATTTCTCTTCAAAATGATTAGGATTTTTTCTATGCGTTTTCTAATTGAAACATCTTCATTTTCCCAAGACACGTTCTTTTCCCTGACCCCTTTGGTTGCACTAGAGCCGCTATATAGTCTATATAGGGTCCTTAGGTTGCACCACTGCCTGGTGTCATCTAACGAACTATTATTAGCAATAATTATTTATTTAGTTATGTATTTCAAGCTAAAAGTATGTAAATAATGAAGAGTAAACTTAAACCGAATAATAATAACTACCTTTATTAAAAAAAAAAAAAATCCGAATTTTTTTTCGGTGGGGGGAGGGTATAGGAGGGAAAGACCCTCTGGAGCCCTCCCTTATATACACCTTTGAAAACAACGTTAATAGAGAGTGGGCTTTTTTCTTAAGGATTTTTTTTTTTTTTTTTTGAGCAAATACGAACCGAACACCTACTTTTGAAAAAATCTTTCTCGATTTCGGGGGGGGGGGGCCGGACCCCCTCGGCCCCTCCCTTAAATACGCCCTTGTTTCAAATGTTAAGAAGTGCCGAATCCCTATTGTTACAGGATATGGTCTACGTCGCGTTTTTAGGACGTAAATTTCAAAAAAAAATTTGGACAAGCTTTTCAATATCCCTTTTTCTAATATCATTCAAGACGTCTATGACACTAAAAATTATGTTTTTAGAACGACAATTGGATGAGAGGTATAGCACACCGTTCTCTTTCAATTATACGAGCTGACACTTCCGTATGAAATCTGAAAAAGAAAAAACTAATGTTTGAAAAAAATTAAGGCGGGAGAGACTTAAAACATCTCCTCCTAACATTACTGAATATTGCTGTAAAACTTCGTTTTTTAGGACTTGTATTTCGAGATGTTTCTTGGAGAGAGAAACAGAACGCCTCTCTCGTCACATCATTGAAGTTTGTCTACAGTTGCGTTTTTGGAATTTCAACTTCGAAAGTTGTGGGGAAGGTGATCAATTTTGCTCAATTTTTCAAGAAATTGTTCGGGGACAATCCTTAAGATAAGCCCCATTCTTTAAATGAGCGTCTACAAATATCGCCTATAATCGCGTTTTTAGGACTTTAATTTCTAGAATTCTATGTGGAAGCTCCTGTGAACTTTTCTTTCCCCTCACAGCATCAGAGGCAGTCTAAAACTGCATTTTCAGGATTACAATATCAAAAATTTTCCTGGGGATAATCTCCCCAACCTGCCTATAAAATGGAGAAAAAACTAAAAGCAGGATTCGCCAACGTGGGCCAAGCTCGAAAAAAACTCACCTAGATTTTTCGGGTGGGCCCACTTGAAATGACACACTATGTCGGTGAAGTGGTTTTTTTTCACAATTTACTGCACATTGAAAACATTTATTTCAGAAACAAACTAAACATTACAAATATTTTGATCAATATTAAGTCTAGAAATTGGTACTGATCAGTTTAGTTATAACATTGAGTTTATTATGATATTTAGTGTTGGTCAATAAGTGGTCCAGAAAAAGGCATCTTCCTTTCTGAGCAAACTTATTAAGTATCAGAAATAAAACTGTGCATCTAAATTTGAGTTATTTGTTTATTTATTTGAATATTTAGAGGATCAAACTAAACAGGAACTATTTAAATCCATAAATTCAATTCAATATCAATTTAAAATGTTTTATCATATTAATTTTAAAAAATCAATATAGCATTGCTTTTTCCAAATAAAAAATTCTTTAGGGGGTCACAGTGACCTCTCTTCATGGCTCCCGACTCTTTAAAAATTTTACGTAGCAAGCAGTAGTTTGGTATACAATGTTTGAATAGAGAATGATATTAAAATGACTCCCCTGAAATTTGATTAAAAACCCAGACGGGCTGAGTTTTTTCAAACTCTGCTTAAAACTGTTTTCTGGTTACACTACTGACTTGTTGTCCAGGGAATCACCCCCCCCCCCCGATTTCTGCTACTGTTGCACCCCCAGAATTTGCGGTCTAAGTCCGCCTATGACTACTACAGAAATAAAAAAGTCATTTTGTTTGACTTGAGTATGATAGCTGCTTTTATGGGGGACGTAGGAGCACGTGCTTTTTTCCAAGGGATAAAATTAATTTATCAATTCTATTAAATAATTTTATGCTCAATTCTCAAAGTTGTTTAAATGACAATAATATTACTAAAAAAGAGTATATTTTCCTTGCTTAACTCACTGCTTTCTAATTCAATGGTGCACAGTATCGCGAATTGTTTATTACTCCTTCATTGATAGAATCAGTAATTAATAGTAAAAAAAGAACTATATGACAACATGTCATTTCAATCAAGTAAGCGAATTCTGGACTTAACGTCGGCATAGATGAATTAGTTGCAAGGAATACTATAAAATATTTTCAAATAACGTATAGAGAACATTGTTGTAAAAAATGGTATGGAGGAGCACTATTTTACTCTCCGGTGTCCCAGCCAATTAAGGCTCTGCGCCATAAAAGCCAATAAAACCAAACCAAAACTTTCTGTATCCACCCCTGCCTGAGTACTCCAGAAAGGATCTTTTTTCACTTTTCAAAGTAAGTCTTCATTTATATCGAACTAAATTTTGGCATTTATCAATATTGCTGTTTTTTATTTTCGAAATATTTTGCTCTTTTGCATGTAGTACAAGCGAAAATGATTTTACAAAGCAGAAGTGGAAAGTTATACACCTATAAAGCAAAGGTGTGAAAAGAAGCTGCTATATTATCTACAAAATTTATTTCGTGAGGGAACATGAAAAAAAATGTCATTATCTATTCTTTTGAGCTTTAAAATAGAAAAAGAGAATAAAGTTCATTAAATTATTGATGACACGGTTTCCGTACCAAACATCAATTAATGCAAAAAAAAAAAAAAGGTACAACTTTTAAGAAGTCTCCTTTTGCAACTTCGGAGTGTAACAGATATGAAAACTTCTTCTTCCACAGGCTTTAAAAAACTGCACCAAATCCCGTAGTTTTTATTAGAAGAAAACCTATGCAATTCCCTGGATGCTTGATTTTTTTTTTTTTTTTTTCAAATTTCTTTATCGAAAAAGACGCCATATTTTCTCAAAAAGATGAATTCCAATGCATATACACTGGTATGCAAAAAATTAAGGACGAGAAGATTTTCTCAATACAGTGAACTCTCACTTATGCGCCGGCTCAAGGGACCAACAGAAAAAGGCGCATAAGTGAGAGAGACGTATAAGTGAACAAGCCTATTTAAAGGACTAAAACGCAACATAGTTTCTAATGAGAGAATGAATAAGAATATTTCTATAGAAAAGAGACATGTTACCACGGTTTGGCAATTACTGTAACGTAATTACAATGATAAAGAGAAAACAAAATTGTAGCCTACCTAAGTACAAACTCGTCCCTTTAAAATGATCCATAATAAGTAATTGTCCCTTTTCGAACTGTAGTTTATGCGGAAAAAATGGCTTCCGTGAGCAACAAAGGAGAAAGATTAAAGAGGAAAGTGAAGAAAAATGCTTATTTTTCAAAGAAAATAAATTAATTTTTTTACATTTTAGGGACAATTCGGCGCAAAAGTCAAATATTTATATTGTAACGAGTCCGTAGCACCTTCAACTTTCTTAAATGATCATTCCAATCTTGAGGAAATAACTATAAATTTATTTACAAGTATTTACACTATTTACAATATGAGCAGGAAACAATTGCTAAACATCCAGCAATTAGGTAGCAAAACAGTACACTG
>JAXGGA010021415.1:0-16617 GCA_038373865.1 Uloborus plumipes | reverse complement strand
AAAAAAAAAAAGAAAAAAAGAAAAAAGAGAAAAAAGAAAAGAAAAAAAAAAAAAAGAAAGAAAAGAAAAGAAGAAAAAAAAAAGAAAGAAAAAAGAAAAGAAGAAAAAAGAAAAAAAAGAAAAAGAAAAAGAAAAAGAAAAAAAAAGAAAAAGAAAAGAAAGAAAAAAAAGAAAAAAAAGAAGAAAAAAAAAAGAAAAGAAGAAAGAAAAAAAGAAAAGAAAAAAAAGAAAAAAAGAAAGAAAAAAAAAGAAAGAAAAGAAAAAAAAAAAGAAAGAAAAGAAGAAAAAGAAGAAAGAAAAAAAGAAAAAAGAAGAGAAAAAAGAAAGAAATAAAAAAAAAAAAAAGAAGAAAAAAGAAAGAAAAGAAAGAAAAGAAAAAAAAGAAAGAAAAAAAGAGAAAAAAGAAGAAAAAGAAAAAGAAAAGAAAAAAAGAAAAGAAGAAAAAAAGAAAAAAAGAGAAGAGAAGAAAGAAGTGAGAAAAGAAAAGAAAAAAAAAAGAAAGAAGAGAGAAAGAAGGAGAAAAGAAGAGAAAAGAAGAAGAAAAGAAAGAAGAGAAAGAAAGTGAAAGAAGAGAAAGAAGAAGAAAAGAAGAGAAGAAAGAAGAAGAAGAAGGAAAAGAAGAAAAAGAAAGAAAAGAAGAGAAAGGAAAAGAAGAGAGAAACAGAAAGAGAAGAAAGAAGAAAAGGAAGAAAAGAAAGGAAGAAGGAGAAAAAGAAAGAGAAAGAGAGAAAGAGAAAAGAAGAGAAAAAGGAAAAGAAAGAGAAGAAAGAAAAGAAGGAAGAAAGAAGAAAAAGAGAGAAGAAGAAAGAAAGAGAGGAAGAAAGAAGGAAAAAGAAAAGAAGAAAGAAAAGAGAAATGAGAGAGAAGAAGAAAAAGAGAGAAAGAAGATGAAAGAGGAAAAGAGAAAAGAGAAATAGAAGAAAGAGGAGAAGAGAAAGAGGAGAAGAAAAGAAGGAAAGAAGAAAAGAGAAAGTGAAGATAAGAGAGGAAGAAAAGAAAGAAAAAAGGAAAGAAGAGAGAGAAAAGGAAAGAGGAAAAAGAAAGAAGAAGGGAAAAAAAGAAAGAGAAAAGGAAGAAAGAGAAAGAGAAGAAGAAAGGAGAAGAAAGAAAGAAAATGAAAAAAGAAGAAAGAAAGAGAAAGGAAAGAAAAAAAAGAGGAAAGAAAAAGAGAATAGAAGAGAAAAGAAAAGAAAAAGAGAAAAAAGAAGGAAAAAAAGAAGGAAAAAGAAAAAAAGAGGAAAAGAAGAAAGAAGAAGAGAGAAAAAGAAGAAAGAGAAAAGAAAAGAAGAAAAAGAAAAGAAAGAAAAAAAGGAAGGAGAAAAGAAAGAAGAGAAAAGAAAAGGAAAGAAAAGAAAAGAGAAAAAGAAGAAAAGAGAAAAGAGAAGAAAGGGAGAATAAAGGAAAGAGAGAAAGAAGGAAGAAAAGAAGAAAAAGAAAGAAGAGAAAGAAAAGAGAAAGATGGAGAGAGGAAGAAAGGAAAAGAAAGAGGAGAGAAGAAGAAAAAGAAGAAGAGAAGAAGAAAGAGAGAAGAGAGAAGAGGAGGAAAAAGAGAGAAAAGAGAGAGGAAGAGAGAAGAGAAATGAAAGGAGAAGAAGGTGAGAAAGAAAGAGGTAAGAAGAAGAGAAGAGGAAGAAGAGGGAAGAAGAAAGAAAGGAAGAGAAGAGTGGAGAAGAGAGAGAAAGAGGAGAGAAAGAGGAGAGAAGAAGAAGAAGAGGAGGGAGAGAAGAGAGAAGAGAGAAGAAGGAAGAGGAGGAGAGAAAGAAAGGAAAAGAAGAAAAAGAAGGAGAAGGATGAAGAAGAGGAGAAGAGAAAGAGAAAGAAGGAAGGAAGAAGGAGGAGGAAGAAGAAGAGAAAGAAGGAAGAAGAGAGAAAGAAAGAGAGGGAGAAAGAGAAAGAAGAAGAAGAAAGATGGAAAAAGGAAGAAAAGAGAAGAGAGAAGAGGAAGAAAGAGAAAGAAGAAGGAAGAAAGAAGAAGAGGAGAAAGAAGAGAGGAGAAAGGAGAGAAAGAAGAGAGAAAGAAGGAAGGGAAGAGGAAGGAAGAAGGAGAAAGAGGAAGAAGAAGAGGAAGAAAGAAGGAAGAAGAAGAGAGGAAAGGGAGAGAAAGGAGAGAAGAAGAAGAAGAGAAAGGAAGAAGTAGAAAGAGGAAGGAAAGAAAGAAGGAAGAGAGGAAGAGAAAGAGAAGGAAGAAAGAGAAGAAGAGGAAGAAGGGAGAAGAAGAAGGAGGAAGAAGAAAGGAGAAGGAGAGGAAGAGGAAAAGAAAGGGAAGAGAAGAAAGAAGAAGAAGAGAAAAGGAAGAAGAGAAGAGAAAGAAGAAAGAGAAGAAGAAAGAGAGAAAAGAAGAGAAGAGGAGAAGAAAGAAGAGGAGAAGAGAGGAGAAAAGAAGAGAGAAGGAAGAAGAGAAGGAGAAGAGAAGAAGAAGAAGGAAGAGAAGAAGAGGAAGAAGAAAGGAAGAAAGAAGAGAGAAGAAGAGAAGAGAAGAAGAAAGAAGAGAAGAAGAAAGAGAGAGAAGAGAGGAAAGAAGAGAGAAGAGAAGAAGAGAGAAAGAAGAGGAAGAAGAAGGAAGAAGAGAGAAGGAAAGAAGGAGAAAGAAGAGAGGAAGAGAGGGAGAGAAGAAGAAGGAGAAGAAGGAGGAAGAAGAGAAGGAGAAGAGAGAAGGGGAGAAGAAGGAGAAGAAGAAAGAGAGAAAGAGAGAAGGGAAGAAGAGAGAAGGAAGAAGGAGAAAGAGAGAAGAAGAGAAGAGGAGAAGAGAAGAAAGAGAAGAAAAGAAGAAGCAGAAGGAGGAGAAGAAGAAGAAGAAGAAAGAAGGAGAGAAAAGAAGGAGAAGGAAGAGAGAAGAAGAGAAGAAAGGGAAGAAGAGAAGAAGAGAAGAAGAAGAAGAGAAGAGGAAGAAGAAAGAGAAGAAGAAGAAGAGGAAGAGAAGAGAAGAAGAGAGAAGAAGAGGAGAGGAAGAAGAGAGAAAGAAGAAGAGAAGAAGAGAAAGAAGAGAGAAGAAGGGAAAGAAGGAAGAAGGAGAGAAGAAAAAGAGAAGAAGAAGAGAGAAGGAAAGAAGAAGGAAGAAGAGAGAAGAAGAAAGGAGAGAAGAGAAGAGAAGGAGAAGAAGAAGAGGAGAAGAAGAGAAGGAGAGAAGAGAGGAAGAGAGAAGAAGAAAGAAGGAAGAAAGAGAGAGAAAGAAAGAGAGAAGAGAAGAAAGAGAGAAAGGAGAAAGAAAGAGAGAAGGAAGAAAGGAGAAGAAGAAGAAGAGAAGAAGGAAGAGAGAAGAAGAAAGAGAGAAGAGAGAAAGAGGAAGAAGAGAGAAGAGAAGAAAGAGGAAGAGAGAAGAGAGGAGAAAGAAGAAGGAGAAGAGAAGAGAAGAGAAGAGGAAAGAAGAAGGAGAAGAGAAGAGAGAAGAAGAAAAGAGAAGAGAAGAGAAAGAGAAGAAGAGGAGGAAGAAAGAAAGAGAAGAGAAGAGAAGAAGAAAGAAGGAAGAAAGAAGAAGGAGAAGAAGAAGAGAGAGAAGAGAAGAAGAAGAAGGAGAGAAGAAGGAGAGAAAGAAAGAAGGAAGAGAGAAAGAGAAGAAGAGAGAGGAAAGAAGAGAAGAAGGAAGAAAGAGAGAGAAGGAGAAGAAGAAAAGAAGAAAGAGAAGAGAAGAAGAGAAGAAGAAGAAGGAGAAGAAAGAAGAGAGAAGAGAGAGAAGAAGAGGAGAGAAAGAAGAAGAAGAAGAAGGGAAGATGAGAGGAGAAAGAAGAAAGAGAAGAGAAGAAGGAGAGAAGAGAGAAGAAGAAGGAGAAGAGAAGAGAGAGAAGAAAGAGGAGAAGAGAGAAAGAAGAGGAGAAAGAAGAAGAAGAGAAAGGAAGAAAGAGAGAAGAAAGAAGGAAGAAGGAAAGAGAGAGAAAGAAGGAGAAGAAGAAGAAGAGAAGAGGAAGAAGGAAGAAGAGAAGAGGAGAGAAGAGAAGAAGAGAAAAGAGAGAAGAAGAAGAGGAGAGAAGAAGAGAAGAGAAGGAGAAGAAGGAAGAGAGAAGAAGAGAGAAGAGAAGAAGAAGGAGAAGAGAAAGAAGGAGAAGAAGGAGAAGAAGAAAGAGAAGGGAAGAGAGGAGAAGAAGAAGGAAGAGAGAAAGAAGAAGGAAGAAAGAAGGAAGAAGAAGAAGGAAGAAAGAGAAGAAGAAGAGAAAGAAGAGAAGAGAAAGAAGAAGAAGAAGAGGAAGAGAAGAGAGAAGAAGAAGAAGGAGAGAAGGAGAAGAAAGAAGAAGGAAGAGAGAAGAAGGAGAGAAAGAAGAGAAGGAAGAGGAGAAGAGAGAAGAAGAAGAGAAGAGAAAGAGGAAGGAAGAAGAAGAGAAGAAGAAGAGAAGAAGAGAGAAAGAAGAAGGAAGAAGAAGGAGGGAAGAAGAAGAAGGAGAAGGAAAGAGAAGAGAAGACGAAGGAAGAGAAGAAGAGAAGGAGAGGAAGAAGAGGAAGAAGAAAGAGAAGAGAAGAGAAGAAGAGGAGAAGAAGGAAGAAAGGAGAGAAGAGGAGAGAGAAGAAGAAGGAAAGAGAGAAGAAGAGAAGAAGAAGAAGAGAAGAAGAAGGAAGAAGAGGAAAGAGAAGAAGAAGGAAGAGAAGAAGAAGAGAAGAAGGAGAGAGAAGAAGAGAAAGGAAGAAGGGAGAAGAGAGAAAGGAAGAGAAGAAGGGAAGAAGGAGGGAAGAGAAGAAGAAGAAAGAGGAAGAAGAAGGAGAAGAGAAGAGAAGAAGAGGAAGAGAAAGAAGAAAGAAGAGGAGAAGAAGAAGAGAGAAGAAGAGAAAGAGAGAAGAAGAAGAGAAAGAAGAAGAAGGAGAAGAAAGAAGAGAGAAAGAAGAAGAAGGAAGAAAGGAAGAAGAAAGAAGAAGAGAAAGAAAGAGAAAGGAAGAGAAGAAGAGAAGAGAGAGAGAAAGAAGAAGGAGAAGAAAAGAAGAAGGAAGAGGAAGGAGAGAAGAAGAGAGAGGAAGAGAAAGAAGGAAGAAGAAGAAGGAGAAGGGAAGAGAGAGAAGAAGAAAGAGAGAAGAGAGAAGAAGAGAGAAGGAGAAGAAGAAGAGAAGAAGAAGAAGAAGAGGGAGAAGAAGAAGAAGAAGAGAGAAGAGGAGAAGAGAAGAAGAAGAAGAGAAGGAGAAGAAGAAGAGGAAGAGGAGGAAGAAGAAGAAGAAGGAAAGAGAAGAAGAGAAGAAGAAGAAGAGAGAGGAAAGAAGAAGGAGAGAAGAAAAGGGAAGAAGAAGGAAAGGAGAAGAGAAGAGAGGAAAGAGAAGGAAGAGAAGAGGAAGAAGAAGAAAGAGAAGAGAGAGAGGGAAGGAGAAGAAGAAGAGAGGAGAGAAGAAAGGAGAAGAGAAGAGAGAAAGAGAGGGAAAGAGAGAAGAAAGGAAGAGAAGAGAAGAGAGAAGAAGAGGAGAAAAGAGAAGAAGAAGAAGAAAGAAGGAGGAAAGAGAAGAGAAAGAGGAAGAAAGAAGAGGAGAAGGAAGAAAGAAAGAAGGAAGAGAAGGAGAGAAAGGAAGAGAAGAAGGAGAAGAAGAGAGAAGAGGAGAAAGAAGAAGAAGGAGAGGAGAAAGAAGGAAGAAGAGGAGAAGAGAAGAAGAAGAAGAAAAGAAGAGAAGAGAAGAAGAAGAAGAGAAAGAAGAGGAAGAGGAGAAGAAAGAAGAAGGAAGAAAGAGGAAGAGAGAAGAGAGAAAGAAGAAGAGAAGAAGAAGAAAGGAGAAGAGAAGGAGAAGAAGAAGAGAAGGAAGAGAGAAAGAAGGAAAGAAGAGAAGAAAGGAAGAAGAAGAGAAAAGAGAAGAAGAAAGAAGAGAAGAGAGAGAAGGAGAAGAAGAGAAAGAAGAGGAAGAAGAGAGAAAGAAGAAGAAGAGAAGAAGAAAGAAGAGAAGGAAGAAGAGAAGAAGAAGAAGATAGAAGAGAAGATAGAAGAAAGAAGGAAAGAGAAAGAAGAAGAGAGGAAGAAGAAAGAGAAGAGAAGAAAGAAGAAAGAGAAGGAGAAGAGAAGAAGAAGAAAGAGAGAAGGAAGAAGAGAAGAGAGAGAGAAGAAGAAGAAGAAGAAGAGAAGAAGGAAAGAAGAGAGAAGAGAGAAGAAGAAAGAAGAAAAGAGAAGAAGAAAAGAAGAAGAAAGAGAGAAGAGAAGAAAAGAAGAAGGAAGAAGAAGAAAGGAGAAGAAGAAAGGAAGAAGAAGAGAGAAGAGAAGAAGAAAGAAGAGAAGAAAAGAAGAAGAGAGAAGAAGAAGAGAAAGAAGAAGGAGAGAAGAAAAAAGAAGAAAAGAAGAAGAAGAAAGAAGAAAGAAGAAGAGAGAGAAAGAAGAAGAAGGAAGAAAGAAGAGAGAAGAGGAAGGAGAGAAGAGAAGAGAAAGAAGAAAGAAAGAAGAAGAGAAGAAAAGAAGAAGAGAAAAGAGAAAGAGAGGAGAAGAAGAAGAAGAGAAGAAGAAGAGAAAGAAGAAAGAAGAAGAAGAGAAGGAGAAGAAGAAGAAAGAAGGAAGAAGGAGAAGAAAGAGAGAAGAGAAGAAGGAGAAAGAAGAAGAGAAGAAGAAGAGAGAAAGAAGAAGAAAAGAAGAAGAAAGAAAGGAGAAAAGAAGAGAGAAAAGAGGAAGAGAAAGAAGGAAAAGAGAAGAGAGGAAGAGAAGAAGAAGAGAGAAAGAAGAGAAGAGAAAGAAGGAGAGAGAAGAGAAGAAGAAGGAAGGAGAAAGAAGGAGAAAAAAGAGAAAGAAGAAGGAAGAGGAGAGAATAGAAGAAGGAGAATCGGGAGAAGAGAGTGAACGAGAGAGGGATGAGAGGAATTAGAAGAATGAATTCGAGAAAAGAGGAAGAGATTGTCGAATTAGAGGAAAGAGGAAGGAGAATTATAATGAGAACGGAGAGGAGAAGAAGATTAGAATTTCTAGAGGAGAGAGAAAAGAAGAGAAGAATAGAATTGTAGGAGAATTGAGAAAGAGAAGAATAGGGGAAGAAAGGGAAGGGAAGCAATAAAGAAATTAGCGAGAAGGAGAACGAGAAGAATTGAAAGAATTGAGGAAGAGATGAAATGAGGAAGGAGAGAGGAGAAAAGAATAGCGAGAAGGAAGGAAAGGGGGAGAAAGGGTGAGAAGAGAGAGAGAAGAAGAGGAGGGAGCGAAGGGGAGGAAAGGAATGAGAATTGAGACAAGAAGAAGAAAAGAAGAATTGTTTCCATTCTTCCTCGTTTTTGATACAAATTAAATGTATGTATTTACATATAATTGGCACGGCTTTCTTTTGACGAATAGGCCGCACGCCCGCACCGCAAATAAGCAAAATTTAAATTTCCGCCAAATCGCCGCAAAATTTTTTGACTGTAGCTAAAACTAAGCTTTTTGTATTTACTTAAAATTTTTTTCAAAGATATTTTCAATCAAAATAGTTTCCATCAGCAACAAAACTGGTTCTTAAGGTAAACGTACGAAAAAAAAAATTAATTTTTGATTTTCGAAAACGGGTACCTTTCATTTACTTAACAATTATGTAAATTATTTTATTTTCATGACGTCAGAGTCTTAAGCAGAAAGAAAAAGAAAAAAAAAGCAGTTTGAAAAAACAAGTGAATAGTGACGCAGCAAAAAATTTTCTCGAGTGGGGGAGGGTGACTTTTTTGCAGATATTCATATACGAATAACAAAATGCTGTGGTTGCATAAATACCGTTTATTATCGCATGTGCTTTGCACTAAACTAATAATTTTTTACGTTTTTAGCTTCATAGTGTGTTTATATCTCGCTTCATCAATGCGTAACTTAAACATCTTAAAGCACAATTACAAGCGTAGAAAACGTTAATTGTGTTGTTGAAGAAAGTCCCTGTGGAGACTCCAGTGTTAAGTACTTTAATAAGGCCAAAATTTGCTGCTCTGAAGCGTGGTCGCACGGAGGAAGAAAAGGAGGCCCCGCATTCAACTCCCACTTTATTTCCCTCTGTTACTCTCCTATGTTGTTTATAGAAACAATGGGCCACTAACAGTCCTCTAATGTTTATGAATATGGTTAAACTTTATGAGGAATTGATTTATACTGTAAAAAAAAATGCATTAATAATGACTAGGGTCCCCATAATAGGGACGCTTGTCCTAATCATGTTTACGCTAAAAATTCCAAACTTGAACAAAATACGTGCTAAGTGGACCATCAAAGGCATTTATGTTGCATTGTTTTGTTATTTTAACACATTCATAAATAATCGCCTCAAAGTTTACAAGTAGAGGTTTTTTAAATGAAAATACGCCTGCGCAAATGTATTCACTTTCATGGCGGGAAATTTGGAACAACAACCTGTGAGTGGCAACATGCTACACCAGAGCATGTTTATGTTTTTTCCGTGCCTCGTGTGAAAATGGAAAGTTTCCTTGAAGATAAGTATTCTTTTCGTATTCTTGAAACATAATATTTCTTGATTTTTTTAAAATTGACAGTTTACTACTTAATTTGTTTGTTTTCGATTTTTGGCCGAAATTCGTTGGTGTCTATTTTACAATGTAGCAAAGTAGAAAAGTCTTATGAAGGTGCACGATGACGCTTAAAATAAGTTTTTTTTAAGTGTGAAAGGTGTAACTTCAGGATCAGTTTTCTAAACCTTTGATGTCTTTCTGTTTTGACTTTTTATATTGCTTTAATTAATTATAAACTTTTCGTAGAAAAAGTATTTGTTAAATTTATCTTGTTGGATTTATCCCAAGGAAACTATTTGATCAAATGGAGATCTTTTATATCTATGGGAAAATGTTAGGTTCCAGTAAGTTTTATTCTTCTGATCAGGGTATTTATTAACCATTACCGAACTATATATAGAGATCAGGGAAGAAAGGATCATCAATTATCAGGAAAGAAATTAATTATTAATATGTGCCCAAATATGCATGCAAACTCAAACAAAATTTTCCATTTGCTGTATTATTTTTCTTTCAAAATGATTTTTTTTTAATTAACAATTATACTTAACACATAAATTTAGGATAGTGAATGAAAATTCTTTTATTTCGAAGAAAGACAAAATAGATGAGCCTTTGCATTAAATTGGCATCTTATTAAAATAAAAATGTTTAAATTTTTTTTTTAAATACTTGATAATAGGTAATATATGGTGTTCAGATTCTTTAATAAGTGTCGTATTTGTTACAATCATGGGAAAAGTGAAGGATAATGAAAAATTGTTGTTGGCATTATTTAGACATTCCGTTTTTTTTTAAATACTTGACAATAGGTAATATATGGTGTTCAGATTCTTTAATAAGTGTCGTATTTGTTACAATCATGGGAAAAGTGAAGGATAATGAAAAATTGTTGTTGGCATTATCAGGGCCGCCGCTACCAACGATGGGGCCCGGTACCAATTTTAATGCCGGGCCCCCATGCACACCCCCCCCCCCCAATTGCATATTTTCATGCCATCGTTTCAGCATATTTGCAATTGTAAAAAAAAATAAAGGAGAAAAAAAAATCGGAAAAACTTTTTTTTAGTTACGAAAGTATGCATCTGATTTTATTTTCACGTTTTTTGTATATCACCAGATGATTTTAAAAAGCCGTACATTTTCCTTTTCGCAAGCGTGTTTCATTCATTAGTGTTTGTACTAGCAATTGCTTCATATTGAGAATCGGCAATGGAAAGCGAGATTTTTTTTTTAATGAAATTATTGACACTATTACTGGAAAAACATGTTCATAACCTTACGGGCCCCCCAAAGCTCCGGGCCCGGGTACTAGAGGTCCAGTATTCCCCCCCAAACGGCGGCCCTGGGCATTATTTAGACATTCCGTACGAAATTTAACAAAAATGTAAAGTCTATTCTGTATTAAAATCCAAAGTACTGGAATAAAATGGGAAATTTAACCGCAATCTGCTCTTCCGCTTAAATGTGCTCCTACTAGAATGAAATTTTTATGGAATGACTTAATTGCTTGAGCGTTTTAATTCACTACAAATGTTATTGATTTGTTTCTTGTCAACGCTTTAATTTAAAATATAATTATTTTAAATTTTATGAGAAAGCGAATTTTTAATTTTTAGCCATTCTTGACAATTTTTGCTGGTAGATTTTTAAATTAACTAATAGGTTTTTTGTAGAATTTTAAAAGCTGTTAACATTATTCTAAAGCAGTGGTTCCCAACCTGGGAGCGTTCCCCCCCCCCCCCCAAGGGGCGATATGACTTCTAAAAGGGGCGATGAATGTTTGAAAGCTAAAATAAATAAATAAAAAGCACACGAATATCTGAATTGAAAACTTAGGATAGGGGTCTGTCCACGATTTTTCACAGGGTCCCTTTTTTGTGAAAATAATTTTGTGAAAAAGTCATCGAATTTTGTGAAATATAAAACAATTTGAAATTTTTTAGGAAGAGGGGAAGAAGTGTATTACTCATGCAAATAAAAAAATATCCATTTTTTTTTCTGTTTTTCCAAAAAATAATTGATTTTTTTACACCCTGGATGATTGCAATTTTGTGAAGGGACCGTTTTTACCGATCGGATTTTTGTGAAGGGTCTTTTTTTATCGATCAGATTTTTCTGAAAGGTCCGTTTTTATCGATCGGATTTTTGTGAAGGGTCCGTTTTTATCGATCGGATTTTTCTGAAGGGTCCGTTTTTATCGATCGGATTTTTGTGAAGGGTCCGTTTTCGAACCCAAATTTTCTCTGGCCAGACCCTTGTTGGAGAAACCAATTTTTAGGGTTCAGACAAGGGTTCACAAATTTTAAAATAATCAAATAAAACAAAACTCATACTTCAATTGAACCTTAAGGAAGTATTTCCATTTTGATTTCCAAGTTTATGCATTTTTAATTCTTAATTATTTCTTTATTTTTGTCTAATTTTAAGTGAGTCTTCTAAATTCTCTTTGATTCCAATTTCAAAAATAAAATAATTTCACAAAAAATATACTTAGGTTTTCGAAAATAGAGTCACTGATCATAATTAAGTAGTTCCCTTCAAATGCTTATCAGTTCGTTATGGAAAAGAAAGAGGAGAGATTGCGAAAGAATAGAGATATTTGCTTTATTACATTGTGCATTATAATGTACGTATATTTATTAGATAATAAATTGCTTTGTTATGTACCTACATTGCACTTCAAATGAAAATTATTTGTATTTTCAAAAATATTCATGTTCATTGCGGCAAATTATGACTTTTTTTCAAGGCGGGGGGTGGGGGCGATAAATTTCAGTCACCCTCTTGAGGGGGCAGATGGGCAAAAAAAGGTTGGGAACCACTGTTCTGAAGAAACCGACAAGTTTTAAATATATATTTCCATTTTTGGAAATAAAACTTGATCAAAATATTATTGCTCTGTTGAATTGAATAATGGTGCTGTACGCAAGTTAAGCAGTGTAATTAGGTACTTATTATGTAGTTTACAGCTCCTTTCTTTTCTAGCCATTAAAGACTAAGTAAGATATTTCTCTGCACAATATTTTTTATTACGGAATTGATTTACTATTCTTTCTTATCATAGGTAAGTAACATTATTTTTTTTAATATTAGTACTTTTGTGATTTCCAAAGTTATAAAATTTTCTGATATCTTTGTCTTTGCCCTAATTGAATTATATCCTATGATTTTTATTTTGCTCAGTGGAAAATATGTGTTTTGAGTTAACGCTTTGATTCACTCTAGCTTTACTTTCAAGAGAAATAGTCAAGATAATTTTATTATATTTATTAACTTCAATTTTATGCACTTTTTTTTGGAAACTGTTTTATTTGATATTGAAATTCTTGATTTTTTTACTCGTGATTGTTCAGGCTCGTAGGATTTCAGGCTTGTTGTAGGATCTAATTGTGTCGCCTGGTTGCAAAACCGGTTATCTCCATAACAGAAATTTTTCAGGGGAGACTTTTTTGTCACACCTAGGGAATTTACAGCACATTAGAGTTTTCTAAACCTCAAAACGCACTGATTTCACCTGTTTTTTTTTTTTTATTTCGCATTGCCAATGGGTGGGAATGTTAGTAAATGATTTAGTACAAAAAACAGAATTTCTCCGAAAATTGAGGAGTTGGCCAGTTTTGCAACCAGACGACACAATTTATTTATTTTTTAAATCTTTGCACATTGTAACTTCTTTGTCCTGCCGTATTTAAAAAAAAGCATTGAAGCGAAGTTACAAAATAATTCAAAATCACTTAAAAACTGGGAAAACCTGCATTAAAAAAAAAAGATTCTACTCATTATGTGATTTGAAAATATAGTTCAAGTTCATTATACTGTCGGCCCCGCTTAAACAAAGACACTGTTGGTTCCAAGAAATGTTATTAGAAAAAGTTGGGTGAGAAAATTTTCTTTACCTTTCAGAATTGAGAACATTTGTAGTTATATTAAATCAATAAGTATATAAAGAAAATAATGCTTTAATTAGTTCCAAAATTAAAGTTTTTGAAACAATACTGTAAGAAAACAACAACATGGTAAAAAATTAAGTGCATTTATAGTACTCCACTGGTAAGTTACCCTCTGAGTTTGAAAAATGCTTTATTTTTTCGAGTTTTTTGAAAAGGCAAATTTCGCGGATTAGAGTTGGAATACTTTTCAGATACAAAAGTAACTGAACTTAATTCACTACCAATTATTCTTTCCTATCACCTGACAAGCAAAGAAATATTGTCTTTGTCAGAGGTCAACTTACCAGATGAGCGTTATATTATAAGCGGAATGATTAAAAGATTTGTTGAAGTCGAGTTATAAAATCTGTTATAGCACCATTTTTCTCCGCATTATTCTTTAAAACAGTTCATAATAGTGGATTTCTTGCTCGAGACTTTTCTCACTCTATTCCCCGTTCCTAGTCTGCCTGTTTTACATTTAATTTTATCAGGGTTTTTTGTCTGCAATGTTAACTAGGTTAGAAATCATTAAAAATTTTACTGGTCCTTCGGACCAGTGAATATTTATATATTACTGGTCCGCAAGTAGCAGCACTGGTCCGCGTTAAATTTAATGCTAAATAACTAACCTTATTTTTTTTATTGAAAATAAAAATGGTTTCCCATTAAATTGAAATTGTTTCCCAAAAAATTAATGAGTGGACCCCAAGGACCACTCATTAATTTTTTGAGATGGTCCAAAGCAAGTTTTACTGGTCTGGGACCAGTAGGAATTATTTTTTTCACCGGAATTATTTTTTTAACAATGGTTAATATTTCTTTGTTCTTATTTTAATTATCATCTGCGCAATGTTTTCTTTTTCGTTGTGGCAAAGACAAAAGAAATTTAAGGAAATATTGGAAAAGTTTTTGCAATGTGAATGTTGTTTTTCTTGCCTGTATATGGCGGAAAATATTATTTAATATTTTGAGGGGAACAATTGTTTGCTTTTACTTAATTTATTTTTAATCGAAAATTTTCTTAACACAATTATTTTTTAAATCTGACAAACACACTTGATTAGTCGGGGAAAACTATTTGATTAAGCGGGGACCATTAACATTGGGTCTATGGGAAAATATTGGGTTCCGAAATGTTTTACTTGTATAAATGGGGTATTCATTTACCTGTTACCCGATTAAACGAGGTCAATAGTTTATGGTGTAGAAGAAAAAAGTAGTTTACAAATTAACATATTAGTCTCTACATGATTTAAGTTTTTTTTCTTTCCAGGAATTTGGAGTAATGGAACTTGTGATTGAAAAACTGGCTTCCTGCCCTTTTTTAAATTTTGAAGTTTTCCCTTTTTTTAAAAAATAATTTCAATCAAGTGTTGATCCTTTAAAATATTTTCAATTATTTATTTAGAAATGTGTTTTTCACTTCAGTGTGTAAAATTTCAATAAAGATATTACTGAGTTGTTTCAAATTTATTGAAAGGTAGGTCTGTTAAGGTAAGGTAGTCAAGAAAAGGTAAGTGTTCAATCTGCAAATTTCGAAATTATTTTTTTCTAAAAGGAATATTTTGAAAAATAATATGCCATGTTTTAGGGGCACCTAAATATTTTCCCTGCTGCAAATGAAATCAGTCGGATACCTGCATTACATTCTAAAGTATTAAAATTTATTATAGTCAACAATGAATTTTTTTTCCAAATAAATACCTGGGTATTGTTTTTTTTTTCTTTGGTTGAAAATTTCTTGTTTATTATGAAATGTCATATGTGGTATTATAGATAAAAAGTAACATTGGTGATATCTAAAAATATGGCAAGGTCGTTTCACTATCTGTTTTTTCTCAGATCTTGAACGGGCAGTTTAACAAAAAAGGTGTATACATAGATTAGTTATTCTTAGTACCTCTCATATGAATTTGAATAATGCTAAATCTAAAAATTTGAAAAGTAATTTGTTTAATTGGAATATATTTTGCAAAGATTACAAAAAAAAAAAAAAAATGTTGAAAAGATGCAGAATTTTTGGGGATATTTGAAACCCATATTTTGCAGAAATATTCTGCAAAAAAATGCAGAATTTTTGGGGATATTTGGAACGCATATTTTGCAGAAATATTCTGCAAAAAAAATCTTAAGATCTTTTTTGTAAAAAATATGCAGAATTTTTGGGGATATTTGGAACACATATTTTGCAGAAAAATTCTGCAAAAAAAATCTTAAGATCTTTTTTGTAAAAAATATGCAGAATTTTTGGGGATATTTGGAACACATATTTTGCAGAAAAATTCTGCAAAAAAAATCTTAAAGATTTTTTTTGTAAAATCTGCGTTCCAAATATCCCCATTTTTTTTTGCAAATTTTTTGCAGAACTTTTTTAGCTGGGAACGGTTAAGACGAACCGATTTTGAAGCTCCCTTGAAGTTCGTTTTAACGACGTTCGACTGTAATGGAAAGGAATGTAGAGAAGGCATTTTAAACGAAAGTTTCCCCAAACTAACAGTTTTTCTTGTCTTCTTATGATGGCGATATGATGCCGATCTTTGCAATGAATCGGAAAAAAAACGAAAACAGTTTATTTTAAATGCTCAAACAAATAAAAGAGAGAGAATTCTCCAACTACTAACAGCTTATAAAAGAGAAAAGAATTCAATTGCAGCAATAACGATCCTTTGCTAGGACACGATTGGCCTAAATTATATCAAATTATTGCTTAATACCGGTCAAACAATTTCCAAAGCACTGTTCCTTCAGTGCGAATCGAAATTGAACAAACCCTTAGCGTTATGACTAATACAGTTGCAGTTAATACGGGGAAGAAAAATAACAGTATTTGCAAAACAGATTTAATTCACAGAACCCTAAATTAGACTGGACATTGGGGCGTATAGAATGGTGGTGACGCATCGTTTCACACATTTTATTTTCCCCAGCATCTCAACATGACGGACGCTTTCTGTCGCGTCACTAATAACCATCAATTTTCGCTCGACGAAAGATAGGGGTCTGTTATTAGTGAAGAAGCTATTTCAACCGCAACATGCAATCGTCACACCCTATAGGGGGAAATTCAGCTAGTCTAACAGGATATTTTTCACTGAAATTCGAAGAAAAAATGCTTTACTGATATGATTGCAGTGAAATCTGTTCATTTTTTAAGGGATTCTAATAAGGACAATTGATTGTACTACTTGCTGTTGTGAAACCCTTGGGACAGACTCTTGTGTCACAGTCACATCCGCTTTCCCCTCTAAAGCTACCAAGCACAGTACGAATCAAGAGTTTTTTTTTTTTTTTTTTTAAGTTTTCCATCTTTTGGCGTACGGGTTATTTCCATGTTTTGAATGAGTTTTACAGAATCCTAGAATGCTGGGAAACGCTAGTACTATTACAGCATGGAAACGGGAACGCGTGAACATTTTTATAACTTTCTTGATGATATTTTTGAACATCAATGTTTCACAACAAAAAAAAAAACCATACCTTTAAACGGTATATTTTCTTTTGTCTTACGGAATTTTTAAATTTCTTTATTTTACAGTGTTTTTAAAGGATGACTTCACTCGTTCCCATATACCTAAATGGAAAAAAAAGAGCATGAAAATAAATAAATAAATAACCAAAAAAGAGACATAGAGAAGGGGGGGGGGAGACTAATTGCTTTGGAATTAGTAGAAAAGTAATAAGACTGGTACAGTCAAATAAGCTAAACCGAGCGCAAAAGGGACAGCGATATTTGCTCGTTATAGCCGAGTACTAGGAAAAACGGATCGCGAAAAAAATAATTAAAGTTCATAGATATTTGCTGTGTTTGTTTTTATACATCTGGTACCAAAGAAGTTGGTTTGGGCTGCTTTATTGTCTCTTTCTTGTCTATCGATTAATATTCACGCTCAAACATCATCACTTTTACTTCTGGCTTCGAAGAATTGTTAAAATTTTTCGTCACAACCAAAGCTATTGAGTATGCTGGGGCTGCAGCTCAGCTTCAAATTCTTCACATTTATTATTATCGTAGTCGCTTTCATTATTTTTTTCATTTGCAGCAGCTGGGAGTTGAGCTGCGATATCCACGGAAATAAGAATCTCGGAAGTGATAAAGTTGACGTCAACAAAATTTTTTAAATACTTTTCTACTCAAGATTTAAAAAAAAAAAAGCAAAAGAAGAAAAAAAAGCTGTCATCATTTGTTTTCATCACTATGCTGGAATTCAATAGAAATATGAAAAAATAATTAAAAAATAATAATAACTGCTCGCTAAAACCGAATAATGTTCCCTTAGAATATAGAGAATATGTATAATAGAATTAACATTGCACAAACTCAAAATTTCA
>JAXGGA010021414.1:0-16617 GCA_038373865.1 Uloborus plumipes | reverse complement strand
GTCGAGTGTTGTGCAAGATTTAGGATTAAAATCGGAATCAAATACGAATCTAGTCACAGACAAAAATAAAATACTGAGGGAAAAATCTAGAATTTATAAAACTTTGACTTCAAAACCAAATGAAAATTGTTACAGATTATCTGTCCTTTATTTCGATGGACGGCATCGGCATGACAAGACTTTAATGTCAGAAACCCTTGAGGGCAAAAAGTTTCAAAGAACAATTGTAGAAGCGCATTACTCCATTGTATCGGAGCCGGGTTCTACGTACATGAGACATGTTACACCTAAAAGTGGTTCCAGTTATGACATTTCTAGTAGCATTTTCGAATGTGCAACAACTGCGTTATTGGATGATTTTAGCAGCCTTGTTGTTCTTGGATGTGACGGTACTGTAGTGAACACAGGCGTATTTAGTGGTATAATTCGCCGGGTTGAATTGAAGCTTCGAAAACCAGTCCAATGGATTATCTGCTTGCTTCATTTTAATGAATTGCCACTCCGACATCTATTTGAGTTCATAGACGGCAAGTCAACTGGATCTACATCTTACACCGGAGACATGGGACGGAACCTCAAAGATTGAAAAGCTTCCAATAGTTGCTTTTAATAGTATTGAATGTGAGTTGCCAAGCATTGATCCCACCACTCTCAGTTCTGACCAGAAATACCTGTTAGACATTTGCACAGCTAGTCCAGTCAATGAATACATTATAGAATGCATGGAATATGCGAAAGTTTTTGACTCCAGAATATTGTTAGGGGTAGCTAGTAAATAAACATACTGAAAGTCCCCGACCCTGGGGGGTGAGCTAAAGGTGGGAGGGAGGGGGGAAGCAAATTTTGGGTCTCTCGAAAAATCGCGGAAATGGTGAGAAAAATGGGTTCGAAATAAAAATTCGAGCTAAATAAACTTTCTATAAGAGTGTTTCTACACATATTTGTCGAATTTTCAATAATTTTCCGGGTGTATGTTGGGAAAAGAAATAATTTTCGAAAAAACGCGCTTTTTTTTTCAAACATTTACACCTAGTGCCTTCCAAGGTCATTTTTTCTTATAAATGATATTGACAAAGTTGTAGAACTTTGAATTTCCTTTAATTTGATATGCTACTTTGCCACATTTTATTAAACCAATCAAAAGTTATAGAGTTTCAAACACGCGCCTTCATGCTAAAAATAGAGTACTTGCCATTCACAAAAATCAAACTGACGCGAAAAGGGATCGCGCGCTTCCTCTTTTTTCAATGAACTCGACAAATCTGATTGGCAATGAGGAAGTTGTAATGAATTACACAATTGTTGTCACCCTTCGAGGGGTGAGGGGGATTCGTGAAATTGTAACAGTTTGTTAAAAGGGGGAGGGAAAGATAAAAAAAAAATAGTCCAGTCAATGAATACATTGTAGCGTGCTTGATATATGACTATTTCGATAAAATTTCAATTTGATATGCTGCTTTGCTACATTTTATTGAACCAATCAAAAGTTATAGAATTTCTAACATGCAAGTGTCATGTTCAAAAAATAAAAGACTAATT
The DNA here is from genome assembly GCA_038373865.1 of Uloborus plumipes. Classification (NCBI taxonomy): domain Eukaryota; kingdom Metazoa; phylum Arthropoda; class Arachnida; order Araneae; family Uloboridae; genus Uloborus; species Uloborus plumipes. Next base: position 15,078 of record JAXGGA010021414.1, on the reverse strand, counting down.
ATCTTTTTTTTTTCCGCGATCGTCTCCGCAGATATATTTAAAAGCCCAAACGCAGTTTCAGAGCGCTCTCCTCGTTTTCATTTTCGCTCCCCAGCTCAACCGAATGAGATGCCCCCCCCCTCTCTTCTCAGAAAACAGCCGAGGATGAGCCGGTGGTGTCGGATGACCTCCCCATCTCCTTGTCCAGAGATGCAGCTGGACGATCGTAGAAGCGGACGAGGAATTTTGGCCCTAAACAGTCAAATGTCAACTTGGGGGCTGAGTAGCAGTATAATATTGGATTTGAAATAATGCTGCAGCTGGCCTCAAAGTGTGGGAAACAGTTCTACAGCTGTATCCAGGAGGGGGGGGGGCAGTGGCGTCCGTTATCGGAAAGCGTAAAATGCCACAGGGGTGGGGCACTTTCTTTTCGTCTTCCAAATGTCAGTCCATTTCCAGCATTTGTTCTTGTGTCAGTGCTGTTAACTTTCAATTTCTGTGATTTTGTAAATATACAAAAACATTGATAGTGTACTGAATTCAATGGCTACTCGATGCTTTGAGTGTGGCGAAACAATTGATGAATTAGGTGTTGGTATTTCCACAGAGACCAAAAAAGGGATATTATCACTAATCGAAGTAAGCATAGAAAGGGGTGACGGTAATAACTCCTCGTTAGAGGGGTTAGACACCCTGCTAATTCATACTGAATGTCGAAAAAATTACTCGACCGCAATCTATCAAGGCTCATTTAAAGAGACAAACCCCTTCAACGTCAAATGAACCACCTGAGCCAGCAACTTTGAGGTCAAAACATTTTAAATTTGATTTCAAAACAAAATGTTTATTTTCTGCCGAAAGTATTGAAGGTGAGGAGAAGAAGCCCATGGAAAGACGTAGGAAGGTATGTTCAGTTACTACTATTACAAAAGGACGCCAGAAAATGGACATGTATGTAACAATTATGAACGCTGATCGAGTTAGAGATGATCAACTGGGAGATGAAGTGATGGGTCGTCTTTCCTCTATAAATGATTTAGTTGCGGAGGAGGCTGTATATCACGATGAATGTCGGCTGGATTTTGTGAGGCCGATATATCAAAAATCATCAACATCCACGTGTGAAGACTATATTTTACACGCTATGGAACAAATTACTAATCTCCTGGGGGAAAATAGTGACTGTCAATTTCCTTCAAATGAAATTATGGAAGCTATTACTGGGAAGAAACCCGAGTAGAGAACCATCAAAACAGAGCTACAGAAGAAGCATAAAGATCGCATAATCATAATCCCAGGTTCCAACTCCAACAGATTTAAGGAACCATTAGTCTGTTTTAGAGACACTGGATATAAATTGCTAACCAACAGTTGGTACGATAAAAAAGAAATAATGAGGAAGAAGAGCGGCTCAGGATAGTCCAAAAAGCTGCTGAAATCATAAGACAGGACATTCAGAGTGTTGTGTATAATTACAACTCTTACCCGCCTAGAGATGACTTTATGAAGGAGGTTGATTCTCTCCCCAAATCACTCCATACCTTTCTTGAGGAGGCTATGTTGAAAAAAAACTAAGAAAACAGAAGAATCACAAAAGAAGTGCATTGCTATTGGTCATGCAATTACAGCAGTGGTCAAGCCTCCTACCTTCTTATCACCAATACTAACAAGCATATCCCTTCTGCTACACAGAAAATAGGCTTCTAAGAACTTGATTGATCTTTTAGCAAGTCTTGGTTTCAGCTCATGGTATTATGAAGCCCAAAAGTTAGATTTATCTGCAATTTCCCATGCTCAGCTAACTTACAAACCAACTCAATAAATAAATAAAAAATAATAAAGAAATAATATAAATTAAAGAAATAATTTAATGAATTATTTAAATTAAAAAAAATAAATTAATAAATAATTTACATTCAAACAAATCAGTAAATCATTTAATTTGAAAAATAAATTAATAAATAATTTAAATAAATAAATTAGTTTTAAAAAATCCCCCCCCCCCCAAATTTTGATGGCGCAACTTGCGCCATAATCCCCCTCTTTGGGCACCCCTGAGGGGCGGGAAATTTAGTATGTGCACCTACTAACTACACCTAGCAAATTTCTGGCGTTAAAAATTCTGCATTTAGTATGTTTAAAAAAAATCGATATTCGTTTATTAGCTTTTTATTTCTTAAACATGGGAGTGCGTGTTAGAAATTCTATAACTATTGATTGGTCAATAATACATAGCAAAGCAGCATATCAAATTGAAATTTTATCAAAATAATCATATTTCATTGCACGCTACAATGTATTCATTGACTGGACTATTTTTTTTTATCTTTCCCTCCCCCTTTTAACAAACTGTTACAATTTCACGAATCCCCGTCACCCCTCGAAGGGTGACAACATTTGTGTAATTCATTACAACTTCCTCATTGCCAATCAGAATTGTCGAGTTCATTGAAAAAAGAGGAAGCGCGCGATCCCTTTTCGCGTCAGTTTGATTTTTGTGAATGGCAAGTACTCTATTTTTAGCATGAAGGCGCGTGTTTGAAACTCTATAACTTTCACTTGGTTTAATAAAATGTGGCAAAGTAGCATATCAAATTAAAGGAAATTCAAAGTTCTACAACTTTGTCAATATCATTTATAAGAAAAAATGACCTTGGAAGGCACTAGGTGTAAATATTTGAAAAAAAAAGCGCGTTTTTTCGAAAATTATTTTTTTTCCCAACATACACCCGGAAAATTATTGAAAATTCAACAAATATGTGTAGAAACACTCTTATAGAAAGTTTGTTTAGCTCGAATTTTTAATTTAAACCCATTTTTCCCACCATTTCCGCGATTTTTCGAGAGACCCAAAATTTGCTTCCCCCCTCCCTCCCACCTTTAGCTCACCCCCCAGGGTCGGGGACTTTCAGTATGTTTATCTACTAGCTACCCCTAACAATATTCTGGAGTCAAAAACTTTCGCATATTCCACGCACTCTACACCCCTATTTTGAGCACTCATTGACTGGACTAAGCTATTAGTTCTAGCGTTTGTTCTTCAGTTCTAGCTAATCGGGAACCGAGAACGTTAAACTTGGCCCGATGGCTAACAACTGTCAATAGAATTCTGAGATTATATATACACTGCTCGACATTGAAAATGCAACACTAAGAAGGAGTGGTCAGAAATTGATGAAATTTGGTAAGAAGACAGAGACAGCATGGAACAATAAGTGATATTTATTTCAAAATAAATAAGCAAAATTTAGAGCGAGGACGGCGTCGGCTCAGTAAGAAGTAGGACCACCGCGGACAGCGATGCACGAAGAAACACGTCTAAGCATGGAGTCAATAAGCCTGCGGATGGTGTCCTGAGGGATGGCACTCCATTCCCTTTCATCCATTTGCCACAGTTCGCCCTCTGAACGAGGCAGTGGTAGGTTCTGCAAACGGCGTCCAATCACGTCTCACACATGTTCGATTGGTGACAAGTCAGGAGAGTATGGTGGCCAGGAAAGCATCTGTACACCTCGTAGAGCATGTTGGCTGATTCGAGCACTGTGAGGCCGGGCGTTATCCTGTTGAACAATTGCATTTGGCAGACCCTGAAGGTAGGGGATTGCCACCGGCCGCAGTACATTATCTACATATCGTTGGGCCGTCATAGTGCCCCGAATACGAACTAGAGGTGATACGGAATTGTATGCAATAGCGCCCCAAACCATTATTCCACATTGTCGCGCTGTGGGGCGTTCCACAGTTACTGCCGGATTCGATCTTTCTCCACGTCGACGCCACACACGTATGCTATGACTATCGCTGGACAAACAGAAGCGGGATTCATCTGGGAACACTACGGTTTGCCATTCTGAAATCCACGTTGCTCTGGTCCGGCACCATTCCAAACGTTGGAGTCTGTGCTGTGAGGTCAATGGCAGTCTTCTTAGCGAGCGCTGTGATTGCAGGCCACGTGCAACCAGTCGACGGGAAATGGTTCTAGTCGACACAGGAACATCCAGGGTACCTTGCACGTGCTGCAGAATCGACGTACTAGTCTGTGGGCCGAAGGCAGAAAAGATGCTTAGAAACATGGTTTCGTTTGCCAACTTTGGGGACTACAAAATGTGATATTTTTCTGAATCCTTAGAGTCTACAGATGAAAAAAACACAATGTTCCCGAAAAAATATTTTCTCATTAGTTTTTTACAGGCCATTAAAGATAGATGGCAAAATATGCGAAAATGGAATTCTAGGGGCGGATAATTACGTTAAATATCATATATATGTGTCCGTCTCTGCCTATATATTTATATGTACATATAGATGGATATATAGATACTGTTTGATAGTCTTTTCGGCGACCTTCCTCGAATTCGCGCATGCGTCAGGTCTCAGCCGATTTTATGAAACAGGGGGTAATTGTGATAAGAGAGATAATGAATGAGAAGGGATTTTTCTTTGTTTTGTTTTGTTTTGTTTTTCGTTACATTCGTATATTTGAGGTGTTGATTTGTGTTGGTGTTTTTTTTTTCTCTTCCTTATCACTTCTATAAAAATAAAATAATATCGGAGTACGTGGAAATGCTGCTATCGTGCATTTTCGTAATCAAGCTGTCTCCCTTTTTAAAATAGAACCATTCAACGTTCTTGACAAAAATAGAGAGTTTTTCCGAAATTTTTCGTTTTTTCACAATATACACCAGGAAAATTATTGAAAATTCGACAAATATGTGTAGAAACACTGTTATACGAAGTTTGTTTAGCTTGAATTTTTATTTTAAACCAATTTTTCCCACCATTTCCGCGATTTTTCGAGAAACCCAAAATTGCTTCCCCTCCCCCACCTTTAGCTCACCCCCAGGGTCGGGGACTTTCAGTATATTAACTTACTAACTACCCCTAACAATATTCTGTAGTCAAATACTCTCGCATATTCCATGCATTCTATAATGTATTCATTGACTGGATTACATAGTGCCATTACGAAACAACGAGATTAAGAACAAACGGAAATGTGGATTGATACATTTTTGTGATTTTCTTAGTAACTGAATCACAAAAGACGTGAAATAAGTATACTATGACTTATTAATATATTTTGCAACATAAAATCGTATGAAAAAGAAAAACTAGGGTAGAAAACCTGTTTATTGAAATTTTAAATTGCAAATATTTTGTGCAACAGCGCCACCAAGAGAATTTTTGTTGTGAATGCGCCAACAGGCTAAGGAATATAGTCCCTATAACAGGCTAAGGAATATAGTCCCTATTTCAGTTACTAATTAAAACTTAATGAGACAAGGTCTGCTTGGGAACATTGGATTTTTCGATTGAGTACATCACTATTAGTTGACTTCAAGCAAGTTCCCGTAGTCCCTAAAATTGGTAAACGAACTTGAACGATATCGGTGCTTGGCCCACAGACTATAGTTCCTGTCATGATCTTAATGGTTTCATTTAAAATTTTAAATTACATTTATTAAAGCACATCATACAATATGCATTACTTTTAAAAGCTCAAAATTGACGGAAAAAGTCACGAATCATATTTGGCGACGATTGACGTTGTTCAAAACTTACTTATTCGTGGTAACAAATCTGTCCCTTATATATCCTATATGTATTTACACAAGCTATTTCAAATTTTTCCAGGGGAGCGGGGGCAAGTACTGCATACACAATGTAAATTGCACCAAAAATAACAAAAACCACGCCCGCTTACATGTAAATTGATTTTTCAAAGCCGGGAAGGAGAGAAATTGACTCCCCCCCCTCCCCCAAATGACGGGCCTGTGATTTTATAAGTATTGGTTTTCTGAAAAACAGTAATAGTTAATTTATGTTCTAGAAATAAAGCAGCAACAAAAAATGTCTAAACTGGTTCTTATTTAATCTCTATATCTCCTACACTAACTCCTTTCACGACTGTAAGTTATGTAGCAAAAGCAATAAACACTCAATTTTATAAGATTTAATTAAAATTTTGAAAAATCAAACGTTATTCAAAATAGCAGCGTAAAAAACGCAATATTACCGTATTTTTCGCCGTGTAAGACACACCCAATTTTAAAATAAATTCCCCAATTTTAATTAATCTTAAATTTATGCCGTACAAGACGGTGCGTCTTATACGGCAAAAAATACGGTATACAACAATGTCGTTCCACTAAAAGTTGCTCTTTGTGAAACATCGCCAAAAGGGGATAGCAAGCCATAAAAGACAACGACGCGAAACGAAACCGCGCGAACTGGCGCTCTTTGATCAAAAATAAAGAATGAGAATATCTGAAACACGCCTGACGGATTGATACAATGTTCGATTTTGATTTTATATTAAGTCACAGAGCGAAAAAAGTGAGTGATTCAAAACGTATTAATATATTTTGAAATGTAAAATCGAGTAAAAAAGTAAAATTATGGTTGAAAAACTGTTTATTAAAATTTTAGATTGCAAATATTTTGTGCAATAGCGCCACCTAGGGACAATGTCTCTAGTGAAAGAGTGACCAGGCCAAGGAAAAGAGTTCGTGTTTCAATTACTAATTAAAACTTAATGAGACAAGTTCCGCTTGGGAACATTGGATTTTTCGATTGAGTACATCAATATTAATAGATTTCAAGCAAGTTCTCGTAGTCCCTAAGATTGGTAAACGAACCTGAACGATATTTGCACTTGGCCCACAGACTATACAAGTGACTTGCGGGTCCGCCTCAGCTTGTCGGTGAATCCGTCGATCCAAGCGGTCTCTGGCTGCACCTGCACCCCTCAATGTGGCTACATTTCCTTTTCCAACCATCTCCGACACAGCCGATGCACAGTGCTTGCATCCATGTGGGTATCAGCTGCAATTTGACGTATGGACCAACCTCCCCTTCTCAGTCCGATCACCATTACCCCTTGTAAAGTCGTCTATATCCTGGAAGTGTCTTCGTTGAGGACGGCGTGGCATTTCCTCCTATCACACGTATCCTTCGAGACAAAAACCAAATTTCTCCGATAATTAGTCTGGCAGAAAAAACAACATGAACATAGCTCACTTTTCAACTTCATTCTCTTATATCTTACTTCACGTGCGTCGGAGAGCTGCGCATTTCATATCATTTGCATAACTCAGTGACGTGCGTCTACAGTAAAATTTGCATGAATTTCTGACCACTCCTTCTTGGTGTTGCATTTTCAATGTCGAGCAGTGTAATTTAAAATTTGTATTTTTGAGTGCTAAAATAAAGTTTATTATCTTATAAAATGAGGTAAGTGTGATTTTAATTAATTTTAAATTTCTGCATTATGCAAGCAGTAAACAGTTATACAGAAAAGCTCCAAAATGCGTCAAAATTTCTTAAGTTTGATGCCGATGAGGCGGCAGAAGATATTAACCTATAATTCTAATTTTTTTTTATTCTTCAAATGGTTTCCATTGAGCAACTTTTAAGCTTTACTCCAAAATTATAAACTGTATCTGGTATTATTTATTATTTTTTGTAATTTGGTCATTTTTGTCCAATTTTCGGAACTTTAGGTCCTTTGAGGCGGATGAAGATATTGACCAAAAACTTTAAGATTTCTCACCCATCTTAGTGATGGCAGTACACAACTTTTTCTTAGTGATGGCAGTACACAACTTTTCCGCACTACTGTTAAACGATTCGGGAAATTTCGATTTTTTCGATCCGCCCTAAAATATATACCGTAAAATGGGGTGTATAGGAACAGCTGGGTCAATCGGAACAAAACTTCCCAACCGTACAAAGAAATTCTTCATAAATATACTATTGGGTAATATATTGGGTATAAATATACTATCATAAATATACTATCTTTATAAATGTTATTGACAAAGTTGTAGAACTTTAAAATTTTCTTCAATTTAATATGCTACTTCGCTACATTTTATTAAATCAATCGAAAGTTATGGAGTTTTAAACACGCGCCTTCATGCTGAAAATGGAGTACTTGCTATTCATAACAATCAAACTAACGCGAAAAGGGATCGCGCGTTTCCTTTTTTAGCCTACTTTCCCGTTAAAAACAAAAGAAAGACGAAAAAAGAATTAAAAGTAGCTTAATGCATCTAAAAAATATCGCCAAGTCCGAAAAATATCGCCAAGTAAAAAAAATATCGCCAAGTCCAAAAAATATCGCCAAGTAAAAAAAATAAAAAGGTAAATTGAATATCGAAAAATTAAAAATTTGAAAGTAGGGTATTGAGATGGGGAATTTTTGTGTCGGTCGGTCGGTCTGTCGGTCGGTCGGTCGGTCTGTCTGTCCCCCCCCTAATAACTTTTGAATGAACATTCCGATTTGGACAAACTTTTTTTTGTTGGAAAGATCTCGGCGAGTACAGCTCATTCCCATATTTGATTTTTCGATTTGAACAATTTTTGGTTCAACTTTGAACCGTTCAAACAACCGGTCCCGCGATGCTAACTTTTGAGTGAACAGTCCGATTTGAACAAACTTTTTTTTGTTCGAAAGATCTTTTCAAGGATACTTCATTCCCGTATCTACATTTTCGATTTGAACAATTTTTCGTTCAACATTGAACCGTTCAAAAAAAACTGTCACCCCTAATAACTTTTGAATGAACAGTCCGATTTAAACAAATTTTTTTTTGGTTCGAAGCATCTCGGGAAGGATACTTTATTACCGTATTTAAATTTTCAATTTGAACATTTTTGGTTCAACATTGAACCATTCAAGTAACCTTTCCCCACCTAATAACTTTTGAGTGAACAGTCCGAATGGAATAAACTTTTTTTTGTTCGAAAGGTCTCGGCGAGTACAGCGCATTCCCATATTTGATTTTTCGATTTGAACAGTTTTTGGTTCAACTTTGAACCGTTCAAACAACCTGTCCCGCGATGCTAACTTTTGAGTGAACAATCCGATTTGAACAAACTTTTTTTCGTTCGAAGGATCTCCGCAAGGATACTTCATTACCCTATTTAAATTTTCGATTTGAGCATTTTTTCGTTCAACATTGAACCGTTCAAGCAACCTTTCCCCACCTAATAACTTTTGAGTGAACCGTCTGAATGGAATAAACTTTTTTTTGTTTGAAAGATCTCGGAGAGGCTTTCCCATACATTTCCATATTTCGCTTTTTGATTTGAACCATTTTTCGTTCAATATTGAACCTTTCAGAAAAAAAATTAACATTAGCGTCTACGGGGGATTTAAGTTGAATGTTGATTCTGAACTTAAAGTCGGATTTCCTTCAAACTAACTTTGTAAGAAAATGGTTTTGATAAATAGTGTTTGTAAAGTACTTTTCTGAGTAATCTTCTGTGAGGACTTTGATTCCGACTCCGACTCCGCAAACGTGGCGGAAATGCAGGCTCAGAAAAAAAATGACTGACTGTGCAGACGATTTTTTGTTTATTTATTCATTTGTTTTATTTTATTTATTATTATTATTTTTTTTTTTTGGCAGACGATTTTTTTTTGTAACAAAAATTTTTCATTCACGAGAACATTTTATTCATTATTTATATTTAACAACTGGCAACCGATTAAAAGTGAATTTCGAGACATTTTATTAACCGACGAGTTTTTTTTCTTTTTTTTTTCTTTCTCTGATAAAATACGTTTTGATGCTCTTTATACTTTTATTTATTTATTTATTTATTTTATTATTATTATTATTGTTTTTTTTTTTTTTTTGAAAACAATGGAGGATTTTTTCTACGAAGGAACTGTAACAGTTGCACTCTTTAAAAGGTGCGACAAAGCTTTATTTTTTCGTTAATTACTTTTTACGTGTCTATTTCATCTGATGAGAGGGGTATATTTTGCTTTTCGAAATCAGCTGTATGTGCTAAAAAGGTATGTTTGACATAATTTTCAGTTTCAGATACTCAAGAGAATAATGATCAGATGCGAGAATGCCGATGTCGATGTACGGGAAAGTAGGCTTGTTTAGTTCTTGACAGAACTTCTTGTTAAGTTTATTGCAATCTATCTATGAAGTAAAGAAACAGTCTCTTTTATGAGCCCATTGCATGAAAGGAAGAAAGGAGCGCCTTCGAACCGAATGTAGGATAGAGGAGAGAGTTGAAACTTTTTTTCTCTCCCTCCCGTTATGTTTGATCGATCATGCCTGTACTGTAGGTTTTGCTGCAGATACGATGAGGGAATAGAAAGAGAATTTCCCTGGGTTCCGAGAGAGAGAGAGAGGGGGGGGGGGGATTCGTATTAACTCTAGCAGGGGGGGGGGGAGAAAACGCCACCAATTTGGAAAGTTAATAGACGGAATTAAAGGAATTAGATTTGTGTTCGCTGAATGGAACTATTGGCTTTCACTGAAGGCGGTGACGTAGTTTTCTTTGATGCGATTGCTTGTTCATTGATTAGTCACGTGTCTCTTTTATGGAAAACTATGGTACATTTGCATGTAAAAATAGGATCATCTATATATATATAAATGGATGCATGCATATTTGAATATTTATTTGTTTGTATGTTTGTTCCTTATACAAATCCAGTTTTCGTCGGATTTTTATCAAACTTGGCACAGAGGTACCTTGATGCGCTAGAACTCACATAAGCGGGGTGTTGAAATTTAAAAAAAATCCGAAAAGCTCAAAATTAAAATTTTTTATCGCAAAATGGTCATTTTCTTTCAATTTTGAATATATAGAGTAATAGAGATAAGAGTTTAAGCGTAAAAAATGATAAAATTTAACACATTTAAATATGAGTATTTTGCAGCAAATATTACGCTTAACAATGAATTATCAATTTAAGGCCCACCTATTTCATTTTAGCATGAAATAAGTTAAACATAATGCAATACCGGGCAACTCCAGGTAATAAGCTAGTAGGAATATGAAACCTTTTATCTTTTGTTGAGTGTTTATTTGTGTCAAATTTCCTTCCATGAATAAAGAAAGATTAACTAAAGCATGTTATAGTGAAATGACTAGTAAATTTAATTTATGCCATTTCATAACACCCTAATACGGAATGCGTTTTTTTGTTGAATCAGTTTAAAAAATGTAAAAGAAAGTTGGGCAAGTGAGAGAGGGGGGGGGGGAGGGGAGGGGGGATCTATCAAATCTTTTGCACGCAAAACAATGGACAAGGGCAAAATATAATATAGGAAACCGAAAAAGGGTCTCTTTAATTCCAAGCATGTTTTACCCCAGCACACATACACAGGAAAGTGGAGAAACTTGAAAATAACGTTAAAAATAGCTTCTCGTGTAATTTAAGTGGGAGTTTTTTTTTAAATCTGAGAATGAAATGTTACGCAAATTGTGCCACTTTACAATAAACGTGTCGAAAACGTGATTCATTATATCTGCATGAGTCTTGATAGCAGTTAACTAATTTCAAATCTTCGTCACCTAGTTCTTTTTCTTTTTCTCCCAGGAGCAAGGAGGCTTTTTATGGTGTGAGCTCTGATATGTATTTACAGCATAGGAGACGACATCTTAAGTTTAAATCGTAGGTCGACTCTCATAGTATTACTTCTGCTTGTGGTAAAGAGGGAAAGACTCCGTTGATACAGTGAGTATTTGAAATCAAATGGTATGACATTCTGAGCATTGCAGTTGAAATATGTCTTCAACCATGTCACAAATTTACTACGTCAATACTGAAAAATCTTGGTTCGGTTGTGTAGCTGATTTCAAACTCATATTTATTTATTATTTATCGTCTGCGTCTATTTAATACTCAAACCGTACTTTTAAGTACTTCTTTTACTTTGTTGTTACTTCCTTCTATGATGCATTAAGGAGTAAGTTATCCTATTTGTATGCAGTTTTTACGAGTTGCTTCTGCAATTAAAGGAAATGTGTTTGTCTGGACTGTGTTACACTACTGGCCTAAGAATTCCGACTATACAGACCTAAGAAAATTGGCTGCCGCAAAATAATGAAGGTTATCTCTATACTTCGCAGCAGTTTAACTTGGCAGTGACGTCACTACGGGCGGAGCCAACAGCGTGACGTTAGCATATGAAAAACGAGCTAGATAAAACGTCACAGCCTACTTGGCGAATTAGAGGAGACCGTTGACTGCTTGTGAGCTCTTATTTGCTCCGCCCGTAGTAACGTCACTGACAAGTTAAGTTGCTGAGAAGTATAGCATGTTCCATGATGACGTAAACCAATCAATGAACGAAAACACCCCAGTGAATGACCAGCTTGTTTTTTTTCTTTTAAAATAAGATTTAGTAAGTTATGCTGCAAAAAAAAAAAAAAAAAAAAAAAAAAAAAAAAAAAAAAAAAAAAAAAAAACCCACACAGCTTTTACTCTTGCATTAAAAAAACAAAACAAGAAAAAAAAACAGCTTTCAAAACCTGTGGCGAGTGGTGTAAAATCTGCAAATGCCAAGTATGTTCGATATTTAGTGATGAAACAATCAAAGTAACAGACATTAAGGGTGAAAAGAAAATTTGTGCCTGAATTTTGCAGCCCGCTGTGCGAGCCTTAGCTTGACTCCTGCTATATTTATCACTGTATCCTGTACGCACAAGCTAAAATTTTTTCATTATATCGCAACGAAAGTTTTAGCCTCTAAAATCTGTCGCCCTTGGTGGTGGTACAGGTAGCTTACCTAGGAGCCCTGTCTGCTTGCAATTGAAAATAGTTCTTATCTTATTTTATTAATTTCTTTCTTTGATTAGTATGACAATATTTTTAAGTAATACTGTGAATCATTACACTGTTTTGGAGAAATTTATACGAGGTTTTGCAGGGGGGTTGGCTCAAATTTTAAAAGAAAAAAAAAATATTTTACCCCTACATTCGAGGTAAAATATAACGTAACATCACTTTATTTTAGTGTAGGTTTCTTAGTTTTAAACTTCATTTTGATAAAAAAACAATAAATTACTTCTCCGGGACCCTCCCAAAAACTATTTCTGTGTCCGCCCCTGGTCTTAAATTGCTTCTAATGTGTCAGAAAACCTCAAAGATAGAGCAGCATGTAATGAATACGAAATAGACTCTCATGGGAAATAATCAGTTAATTCATTTTTGGATGCAAATATTCGTTTCATTGGAATATACTAAAGATCATTGAAACAGATTTTTTTAACAGAGCCGCAATTTTTGTTAGAAACATTTCCAATAAGTCATCTCTCCACTTAGCCGTACACGCATCTGAAAGCCTTAGCTGCATGTCAATGAAGCCTACATCCAGTCCTTTAAATCTATTCACGGAGTACTTAAGAAAGTGGTTGAACTTCTCTCTACTGTCAAGGTCAAATAATTATAACGAAAGGAAAAAAAGATCTCTCCTTTTTTTTTCTTTTTTTCCCCCTCTCTTGTAGCCACTATTTACTCGCCTGAAGATGTATGAAGATGAACAGCGAAGTTGTAACTAAGAACGTAGTAAAACTTGTAGTTCCTTTGGCTATCAAATTTTTTTCGCGACCAATCACCTATACCATGAATTAATTAGGGTCAATGTCTTTTTTGTGTAATTTTCTCTGCCGATGTAGCTTTAGCAAGATCTAATCAACTTCTTTCAGTAATGAAAAAACGTTTATTGATAAGGCATAACCGATTATATCTCCCATGAGGATCAAAAACTGCGTGAATATGTTCAAAAAAGCAAACATCTTTATCTAAGGACTGTGCACTATCGATAAATAAAACTAATATTTGGGACGAAAAGGATAAGAGTCAAAAATTCTTTTTCACTTTGTTCATATTTTATATAATGCATTTTTTATTCTTTCGAAAATATCTCTTAGTTCTTTAACTATATTTTGTAAGAAGCAAGACGAAATTTTTGAAAATTTAAACCCATGTATAAGTGCTTTTAAAACAATAGAAAATCAGTACGTTTGGAGGTTCAATTTTTAATAATCCTGAAATTAAATGTAAATATACATGAATAAATGTGGCACGTCATTTATAGGGAATTTTCAATTGATATTTGGATTTTATTATTTAATCTCCGACGGGTCCTTCCTTTTAAAAATACAAATTTGATCTTGGCTTATTTCAGAACATTTTAATTTCGTAACAGTTTTAGTTAATTTCAAAATAATCCTATAACTGGGAATATAACGAGATTATTTAATAGAGTAGGGCGATACGGCTAAAATAGGTCTCGAGTCCTCAAAAACTGGACTTGCAACACAGCAATGGGCACCAAGGGCACTCTTACGAGAGGTCGCATAGGTCATTGTGACCTCCTAAAAATTTACTTTTTTGGAAAGTTTGGTTTGACCATTCGGAAAATTTGAAGCCAGCTTTGCAAAGTTACCAATTGAGAGAAAATATACATATAATGACGCTATGCTCATATTTCCTCATTCGATAAAGTTCGGAATTTCATTAGTCAAATTGAAAATCCCGCCCCCTCCCCAAAATTTTGGACTTCTTGATATTTTTACGATGCATGAAGCCGCATTGCATGCTTTTTTCGTCTTTCTTTCACTGTTACGGGGAAATAGGCTATGAAACAAATGAGCGTGTCTCTGAAAACTACTCACTTTAATTTCGCGCAACTAACTTCATAAACAATCACTGACTGGTACAAAACCCAATACATATATTATGTAAAAAAATAAATAATGTTATTTTTCAAATAATGGCTTTAATTTTTTCCGATGTTACACCATTATGAAAAAATTGCCTTTCTACTCTCCTTCCGTTGGAAAGGAGCAAGTTACTGAAAAACAATCTTAGAAAGACATTGCATGTATTGACTAGAAATTGCTAACGTTGCTTTTTCTATTTTAACCTATACGTTTAGTCCTCAAACTTATTTTCGTTTAAAAGTTTCATTGCAACGGAATTGAGAAAGCCAAAGCAATGCGTATCTTGACAAAAGTACTATTTCCTGAGTGAGGACATTTTTAATGAACATATTCTAACGTTCCATGACTGAAATAAAAAAAATGCTAGTTATTTCAGCTCCTTTCTTTAATTAAATCTAAACTAGCTTGAAAAATATATGGCTTTACTGAAGCCTGAAATGATCAAGCTCTTGAGAAAAACTATCTTACTGAAAAAGATGCTATTTTGCATCACTGAGTTTCTGTAACACTAAGCGCCATCCTGTTATTGTTTCAGTTGCCAACAAGTTGAATCTTAATAAGGATGTTTATTTTGCTAGTCGTGGGAAGTTGCTCCTGGGAATAATAGTTTCT
>JAXGGA010021413.1:0-16618 GCA_038373865.1 Uloborus plumipes | reverse complement strand
CTTTTATCATTTTAGTTTCTCTAACTCTGTTTTATTTTATTTTACTTTTTATTTTTTCAAATTGAAATTTCTAACCATAACCAAGCGAGCGAAGAATGTTCCCTTTTACACAGCTGGGTAGATTGCCGTTGCCTCCCATTATCTTCGTCTAGAGATAGTGGAAATTTTAAATGGAATGGAAATTTTTCAAGGAAGATCGGTAGGACATAGTAGAAAACATAGTTCATGGGGAGTAAACATAGGGAGTCTGGCGGCCGAGAGTGGTCGCATTTTTCACTGCGCATCACACTTGTACAGGGAAAAACAATACTTTTTAACTCATTTTTGGGCAATTTCGCGTCAAATCAATTCACGGAAAGAAAAGTTTCTGACCCCACCGTTTTCCGATTTTAACAAAAATGGGCGTGAAGGATGCCTATGACGAGATTAAAGTAATCCTGCCAAGTTTTAGCTTTCTACTTCAAAAATTGCACAAAATGCACAGCTGTTAAAAAACGAAAAAAAAAAGCTTTTACAGGCAACTTCTTTTCTAATTATAGTAGAATAAAAATTAATTTCAAACATTGTGAAGGCAAGAAATAGAGCTTCATCGATATGATATACAACATACTTGCGACGGGTTCAAGTTTCTAATTGCCTCAAAATGGTTAAAAAATCATCACCTTTATCGGCAGAAATGGGATGCCCAGTATAAAACACAACCACTCTTGAAGTTAAAAATACAAGACAACGTGTCTACAAGTACAAATAAAAGGTTAAAATAGAGTTAGAAAACTCTAGCAAATAGCTATTTCGGGGCTATTATGAATGAAGCCCCATCATCAGTGCAAAAAGATGATGGTTCACTGACACCAGTCAAGTGAACCAGGAATGCAGGAAACGTGAGGGTAAATAAACAGAACAGGAAGAGTAGGTACGCAGAAACTATTACGTCAAGGGTTGGACACGACAACTGCGCAACAAAAAATACGTCACAGACGAAAAAGTTTTTAAATAAGAGATTTCCAAATGTTCGGGAAAGGAGGGGTGCTAGACAGATCATTGACAACTAGCTATCTGCTAGAGTTTTCTAACTCTATTTTAACCTTTTATTTGTACTTGTAGACACGTTGTCTTGTATTTTTAACTTCATCAATTGTACAAAGTTTTCGACTGCTTTTCTTACAAATACAACCACTCTTGACCGCCAGATGCCTCGTATGCTTCACAGAAGAGCACAGGGAAAGATATACTAAAGAGCCAGACGTCTAAAGATTGTCACTTGAAAACGTTGCTATACTACACTCAGGGGTGATTGTGAGTTCATGAAAAAATACCTGAAAGTTTTGAAGAGAAAATGTGTGTGCGGGGGAGGGGGGGCTTTTTCAAAAAACTAAGGCCCCTATTATTTAAGCACACTTAATTTTATAATTATACATATTTAATAATAAATTGCCTTTCATAAACAAACAAGACACATTTCAACCATTCGAACATTTTCAAATAGTTTTTAGTCCAAAAAAAATAATAAATAGAATGGCATCTTAACACTTTTGTTCGATGAATGTTATTAGTAATTATCAGAAAATCACCGAAAATTCGAAAAAAAAATACCGGAGGTGGGAAGACAAAAGCATAATTAAGAATATTTTATTTCCGGTATTTTCGAAAATGAAAATACCAGAACCGATCATGAAAATACCGGAACACAATCACCCCTGTACACTGCAGCGTTTCTTGACAAAAACATCGTGACGTTAGCCTATGAAAAACAAGCTAGATAAAACGTCACAGCCTATACCGTGCTTGGCGAATCAGAGGAGATCGCCGACTGCTTGTGAGCTCTTATTGGCTCCGCCCGCAGTGACCATGGGTGCCACTCTAAAAAATAACCAAGACTGAAAAGCACTTGGCGTCATTTTGCTACACAAACATGTTAGCGCGTAATATGTCTGATGTTTAATACACGAATATGTTACATTTTTATGTTGTAATTAACTATATAATAAAACCAAATCGCAAAATTAAGTAAAATCTAAACTTTCAGAATAGTTGTTTCGAAAAATTTTTTGGAAGGAAACGCGTCAACAAAAAACTTACTGTATTTGTTACTCAAGAAAAAAAGCTTCTAATTTTATAGTTCATGTTAAAAGATTCTTGACAGTAAAAATCGTTTCTGGTAAGAGATTCTGGACTAAAAGATACACTGGAAAAAACTGTTTTAACTTAATTTTCTGGATTAATGTAGCTATGATTGAAATAATTTATTTAATTACTAGTCTGCAACAAGAGAGAAAATTATTAAGCAGTTGCTTGGTTTCTTTTTTTTTTTTTGAAAAATCTGAATGAGATATTTTTTAAAGCTTCATTTCATTTTTTCACGAAACAAATTTCCAAGTGATACGACATTTTACAAAATACGGAATTCCGTCCGCCAGATGGAAGTGTGGCAGCTATGGCAGTGACGTTCAGTGCCAAGTTAAGTTGCTGTCTAGTACAGCTCGTTGACATTACACGGCGCTGCCGTGCTAAGCGCAAAAGTCGTATCTGCAGACGACTTCAAAATGAGAAATGGCCATTTAAAGTTTTGCGCCGCCATGTATTTGATTCAGATGAAACTTTTTCAAATATTTTTTAAAAATATTTCCCATGGACAAATTACCATAAAACATTGTATTTAGGTGAAATATGTGAATAAGAACCACCTAGTGACCGTAACTCAATTTTGACAAAAAGTGCAGATACGACTTTTGCGCTTAGCACGGCAGGACGGCTCGGATTCCGTTAAGACGGACGGTCAGACACTCACCTTGCCGTTCTCGTACCAGAGCAGGGCGTGGTTCCTGGAGAGCACCTTGCAGTCGAAGATGGCGTTGTAGTGGGCCGGGCGGCACCGCGCCACCGAGCGGCCCACCTTCACCGGCTGGTCCAGGGAGAGGTGCCGCTCCTGCAACACACACACGTTTCTTTAGCGGTGCGGCGCAAGCATTAACACCGGACGGACAGATCCGAGCACGAAGGACCGGTGGTTGGAAAAACTACATTTATTTCGTAGCGAACTACAACTACAACTACTTCGTTATAAATGTAGTTAACTGCAGCTACAACTACTTTTTTCAAAATGTAGCGACTACAAACTACTTTTGAATTGTAGTCGCTACTTCGCTATTTTTTAAAAAGTAAATAAATAAAAAGCATACACCTTTTGAGGATTGAGCGAAAAAATTTTAAAAGTGGTTTACATTGATAAATTGACTCGTTTGAATATGGGATAGAACTAAGAATTGTCTTTGAATTTATTTGTTACTTTTCCTTTTTATTCTTTATTTATTTATTTTTATTTTTACGAATATTCGCTACAAGAAAGGATTCAAAAGTTGAAAGAATTCAACCTTCAATTTTTTTTTTTTTTTTTTTTAATTTCTTGCCAGGGAATATTTGGGAACATGAAAATTATTTGAAGGAATATAAAAATTATGATGCCAAATAAACCAATGACATCAAACAGATAGAATGTATTTTGTCAACATGATGTATCTAAGATCAGCTCATATTTATATGGTTCTGATTACTCCTTGCGTCCGCTGCTGTACTCGTGCAAATTTTACACCAGTCAGAGTCAATTAAACCTTGTTTTTTTCCTTCGCTTTTTTTTTTTAATTTTTTTCATTCTTTTATTTATTTATTTAATTTAAAAATAGTTTCTAGAAATCGCTACAAACTACTATTTTTTTGCATCGCGCTACTCACTACTCTACTTTTTTAAAAAGTAGTGCGCTACACTACAAACTACTAAAAAATGTAGCTACGACAGTAGTTTCGCTACTTGTAGCGCGCTACTTCCGACTACTGCAAAGGACATTATGGGGAAAAAGATCACAGGGTAGACCGACCAGTAAATGAACACCTCGTAGTTTTCTTGGAAAAATAAGTTTTAAAAATATTTTTCTTAGATAAACAGGCAGTAGTCACTTCCTTCTACACATTTCCAAAAAGAAAACAGCTAAAAAATGCTGCGTTTGTCTTTTGTTTGGGTTTTCCAGACATGTGCCCCAAATAGAATGAAAAATACTGAAAAAACGTCGCTGTGTGAGCAAATACAAAATTATTGATATATTATACCACACCGGCTAGTTCAAACATGGGCTTTTGGTTCTTTATAGCCAAACATTTTAATTGGATGCATGAAATTAATTGGTAGTTGTTAAATTTAACTTGTGATGCCCATTCTTTTCATTCTGCACTCAGTATTTTGCTATTTCAAAAAATACTGAATTCAGTAAAAATACTGAAAAATCACATGTCTGGTTTTCATTCACTGGGTCTGGGCACTTTTTTCTCTTTAAACTCACCAAAACACCAGATTCCCCCAGTGGCAGAAAGTTTTGTAGTTGTCTGCGACGAGCTTTGAGAATTTCCTTATCCGTCTTCAAATTTTACGTGGAATTTTAATTAATTAGTCACACTATAAATCAATAATATTCATTTAACAATAATTATGATTTAGCATTTTATCTACATAGTTATGAGCATCAAACATTTTTATTTATTTTGTTAACAAATTTTCTATTTTTAAAAGTTTTAGAAGACAATTTTTAAAGCTTTGTTTTAATAGTGCAGTCAAAAACTGTCTGCAAGAGGGTTTCACTGTCTGCGACAATGTCTCTGTGTCGCGGTGTTTCTGCCACTGGGCTGATTCCTAACCCTTAAAATTCACACAATATTTTAAAAAACAATTACATATATCCGCTAAAGTGTGCCATGTGGCCAATGCAACAATCTTTAACGATGCTATAAATTTTTGAAATCGAAATTTCACTTAAGTGTTCATTCACTGGTCGGTCTGCCCTAAAATATTGCTTAAATGATACGAGTTTTGGTTCCCATCACCTGATCCCCGAGGACATGCAAAAGAGGCATTGGACAAGAATAGTGAATGATCCAAATAGTTCTCTCTCGATCGTCACTGGTCCGCCTGTCGGGTCCAGTCAGAGTTTTGGAGTAAAGGGACTCTGCCCTTTGGCCAGGTTTTCTCTTTGTTTATTGTCCGTTATTATGTTAATTTATTTCTTGAGGACCAATAAATAATTTCTATGTTCTTTCTTAAGCAGTCTCGTTGTGAACTTTTGCTCCTTAACCCTTAACTTCGCAATTTTTTTTAATTTCTATGAAAACATTATATCAGTTAGTTCTCAAGTAATAATAAAGATGAAAAATATTTTAAAAAAAAAAGTAGTTTTAAATTGAATTTCAGTCATTTTTTGTTTGCGGCAAGGTATAAGTAACATAAAATTTCTTAAAAACATTTTCCAATAGAGAACTAAAATTAATTTTAAATGAGCGAAAAATGTTCAAATTTCTTACCTGGTAATTTATATCTTCAAAAAGCAAGAGGAAGCATAAAATATAATGCATTCTTTTTATAGCAAAGACACAGTTCTGAGGCATCAGATATTTTTATAATTATTGTGATTACTGAGAACAATGTGCTGTCAACTAGTGACAAAATCAGCATGTATTTTGCTGCAATAAACTTTTTTCTATCAGATAATTGATTTGTATGTATTTTTTTTTTTTTAAATGAGTCTTTTAAATTAAAATAAATCATATGTTGCAGAAATGCAACAGTGGGAAGTTAAGGGTTAAACACCTCAGCTATTTAATGTGCTGTGCAGTAAATGTTCTGCGAGCATTATTGGTCAAATGAATGATTAACTTTTCGGGACTTTGCCGTTCTGCTTTCGCTGTATGACCAGCATTGAGTTAACATTACGTAAGAGATCGGCTCCGGCGCATGTGCACGATGTGCGGCTCTATGGGATTGGAGGAATCATTCGTGTCCCCCACTTGCTCTGGCTTGCAGCAGATTAGTGTAACAGGTAAGGCAGTCTGGCTTTCGAGCAGACTCTGATGTTAAGCTCAAAGGAGGGTGTTGGCTTTTGTGAATAGCTTAGTTTTACTTTACTTAACTCGGGAGGACGCGCGGGGTCATTTTATGACACCAAAGAAATTTTCTAACTCCAATTCCAAGAAAACTATGCACCAGTTCACTCCTTTCTTCTCAGTAGCTGAGTTTCTACTCCCCATTCACCTTTTGTTACTAATTCCGAGGTATTTCTGGCATTTGCATTCAGCCAAGACACGTTTGGTTAGTTACTGGGGTCATTCTATGACCCCGCGCGTTCTTCCGTTTGCTTGACAGATCAACTATTTCGCCTGCCAGATACGTTTAGTTCGTCACTTTTTTTTCAATTAAAATAATTTTGTAACTTTGAAACAACCATATAAAAAGTATTCTTTATGCTGATTAGTAAATACATTTCTTAAATCCTTTTTGGAAGGAAAAATGATACCGAAATAATACTTATTTAGAAAATGAGCAAATAAAATGAAAGGGACACTTATTCAATTAAATTATCATCTCCCTTTCATTAAACCAGTGTAAAAAGTACTTAAATTGTAATAACTACAATCAAAGTAATATTTTGTTTATTTTCATACATGCAGTGTAAAAATACAGGAGGAGACAAAATGAAATCAAGTAAATAAATTATTTTCGATTAAAGGTCGAAACATTTTAAATGTAAATCTATCAGTTTCCTTTAAAACATCAATTCTAGAATGATAGTTGTTATAAATATTGTAAATTAAATAAAATGTAATAACCCGCAAAACGTATACGAGCTTTGTGTAAAAAATATACGTTCCATACCTTTAAACAAAATTGCGGAAGAAAGTTAGTTTGCGTAGCACATTTTTGTCAAAATGATAGGTTTCAATGTCTGTAATTGTACTGTAATATGGTTTTAAGAAAGAAATATTAAAATACAAAAGTTTTTAACTGCGTAGGAAGGGATCTTGGGTTCATTCAAAGGTTTGGGGTCATTTTATGACCCCGCGCGTCCTAACGTTTGCGTCGGAGACGCGCGTTCTCCCGGGTTAACAAAGTATGTCGAATAAAGTTTTCTTTCAAGGTGTGGAAAAAGAACTGAAGTGAAAAGACTTTTAAGTTCTAGATAAATAAGCAGGGGTGCAAGTGACCAAATGTGGTTTGGGAGCATCTTCGGGAGCAGGGAAAATACCATTTGGGAGCGGCAGGATTGTGTTTAGGAGCGGGCTAGAATAAGATACTATGTGACTGTGATAAACACATACATTTATAATAATTTAAAACTCTACCTTAATGCAAGAACAACCAACGTCAAAAATTTGATGTTTTTAGTTTTTTATCGTAATGAGGACAGAAAGGTATCCTCTGTCATATACAACAACAACAACCAATGTTTTAAAACAAACCGCCTTAGCAGTGGAGCGAATCTAATACATTCCTATGGAGACTCAAATCTTTGAACCTGAATATCTCAATTCGACAAATTTCGACATTGGTTGTTTTTGCATTAAGGTACAGAAATATATTTGCATTTTAACTAAGCACTGATTATCTATTATTAAGTTTTAGTTATAGTTTAAAAATACTAGATGTGGTTTCAATACGTGAACAGCAAAAAGTTTCACTGTACTTAACTCAAATTTCAGAGACAAGGATATAGAAATTGGAACATTCATTTAAAGTCAAATTGAAACGATAAACTCATCCACATTTTTACAATTACATTTATACTACCAATCCTTTTTCATTTTTTAGAAAAGAATATTATCCATGAATAACCTAGGAGCGCATTCGTGGTGGTCAAATATGAAATGCGAACGTTTGGTTTAAAGCTTCCACGACAATATGAAAAATTTAGAATTTTTTTTTTTTTAGTTGCATAATTATCAATAACATTTGGATTTTCTTTTGTTAACAATGCGCTTTAAGTTAAAATGTTGGAACTACCTTTGTGCTTGAAAAGTAAACTAAAGTTTTTTATGTTTATTGTGCAAAATTAGATTTTGTGGGCTAAAAATTGAAAAACCTTAATTTAAAAGTTTAACTTAGTTTCTTTTTGTTCTACTGCTCTTTCTCTTTCTCATAACTTCTCTGCATCTTTTAACATCCATTTTGCAACTCGATTTCAGACAAGACATTGTTCTTAACACCTGACTTTAGTCGTTGGTTTGCTAAATTTAATAAAGACTCTTGATTGGATTAAGCTTCTTGTGTAACTATCGTATAATACTGCTTCACACTTAATTTGTTTGTCTCTGCTTTTAATGCCTTAAATCTGTGCTGGTTACAAAACTTAAAGACTAGAACTTCTAAACAGTAGAATGAGATAATTATGTGCTGCCATAAAGTATCTCCGAATTTTGTACAACACATCAAAATTTTATCTTTCCTTTTATGACCTAATGGGAGCACTGCTGCTAGTAGCATGGAGAATTCTATTTTAAGCTCTTAAAATTATAATTTTACAAATTCAACTTTTCAAAATACTGCCTTTCAGTACAAAGCCATAATTAAACATTATTTGCTTGATTGTTTTAATTGTTTTCCAAAAAATGAAGCAATGGATAACCTAATGCTTATTAAAATCAAGCTTGCAAAAATTAATTGGTACATAAATAGAAAAAATAAATTATTTGTTATCAAAATATAAGCTAAAATACATGAATGGAAGGTATCTGTTGTCAAAATAACGGTTAATTGTCAAACACATTGAAATGTTTGCAAGATGCATTTGGATTGAAATCTTCAACATAGGAAGCTTCGTCCGCGACGTAAATGCTAGATGTTGACATGTTTCTGAAAATAAATTTGTTTTTTCTCAAAATAAAACATAAAATAAGTTAAGCTGAGGTAGCACATGTAAAAATAATTTTGGATTGTGAAAAATATCAAAATTTTTGCAAGATGCAACAGGATTGAAAATTCAGATAAGGAGAATATTTTTCGCGACTCACGTGTTCAGAATATCGCCATAGCAACCGTCATAATGTACGGTTAAAAGCAGAAGTGATGCCATTTTTTCGCGATATTCGCTAGAAAAACGGCCGTTTTGGCGCAGTCAGGCGCAATTTCGATCAAAAAGTGCGTTTGGGAGCAGGATGGCGCAAGTTTCTTTATTTGGCGCAGCACTTGCACCACTGAATAAGGCAGACGCGCACATCTCGTGGCAGTACTGTTTAGTTCCATGTAGTTGCATATTGCAGCACAGTTTGTTGGAGCTCGGCTGGCTGTTGTACATGTTCGAGTTATGTTTAGTTTAAATTTTAAAAAGTTTCGCTTAATTACTAATAATTTGTGAATAGAATGGAAATTAAATAGTAATCTGCCTCTATCTGTTTGAATCAATCACACTTGATTGATTTAGCTGGCTGCCCCCGAACTGTCTGGAAGAAAACCGGTAAGCAGTTCATACATTTTCGAGAGAACTTCATCGGCAAGGGGGCTCATATTACCTGGAAGGGGTGTGAGTTGGGCCTGGAGGTAAGGAGGGCCCTGGGCTCCATCTGGGGGCAGGTGGTGGGGGGCGCCGCTCCATTGGTCTCTTCGGCGGCCGTTATTCCGGTCAGGGGGAGCTCCTGGACGCTGGTGGGCTCCTTGCGGTACACGACCATCAACGCTAACGCCGCATCGCCATGGGGCTGTACTCTCTCTCTCTCTGTACCGGCTCTCTCTCTTTCTATATGTCCCGGGTGTGTATCACCGCACTACGCCATCCTCCTCAAGAGAGAGATGGCAGTGGTGATCCTGCAATCAAGTATATTATCAGTTAACAGCATTGAAATTTCAATACTATTAACTGCACCTTTTTCTTGTTCTTTCTTCTGTTATTTATCTACTTTTTTTTTCTTTAATTATAATCTTTTATTCATTTATTTTTCTTTTTAATTTATTTTTTGTTACTTATATATCTTATTTATTCCTTCATTTATTTTAATTTATTTATTTTAAATTTATTTATTTTTGGGCAATTCCACGGGTAACTGACTGACATTCACAAAGCAAAAAAAAGAAGTATTTTGAAATAAAATACAACCAACCAATCTCAAATTTTACTAATTTATTTTGTCCTGTCTTATTGTACTTTTTAAGCTGAATTTCATGGTATAATTGAATTTTCAAAATAAATTTTTAATGATTTTATAAAAATTGCCAAAAATATGGTAACTGACTGACATGAATGCAACCTGTGTGAAAAGTAACACTGATTCTACAAGAGATTTCTCTGAAAGTTGAAGGAAATTTTATTGAATAAAAAATGAGGATCAAAGAGAATGAATAACCTTTCGGACCATGGCAGTTGAGTTTGAAAATATTGCTGTAGTAAAGAATTACAGTAGCTAGAGTAGCTTGGTAACTGACTGACATTCCGGTAACTGACTGACATTTCTGAAATATTCTAAATATACTGATGCACATGTTCAAAATTATACAGTAAAAATTATGAAAAAGTCTACAAAAAAGGTAAACAATAAAATTACAATTGTCAAACTTAACTTTGCTGCAATAAATGATTGCAGTCTTTGCAACAAATTGGCAACTGACTTACCTATCAGGAACCAACTGTTAAATTATACTAATGCAAATGTTCAAAATTATGCAATAAAACCTTTATAAAGATAACACAAAGAGTAAAGTAATGGAAGTCCAATTTTTAAGTCAATTATATTTACAATTTTTGTTTCCATAGGATATTCGGATTATGGGTTATGCAGGTTTTGTTAAACGCGTTTTGCTATCAGTCACTCAGTACTTTTTTGAAATTTTCTTAAAGTGATGAGTTTGAACAGTTGAGCATTTGCTGTATTGGCTGTAGATAATTACATTTTCATCTATGGGTCTTAAAATAATGCATTTTTCGGATATTCGGAATAGCCAAAATATCACTAAATCTCATTTTCAATTCATTTTTTGTGGAGTGAATATCTTCCTGCTTAACAATAATAAGTTGTGTTTTCAGATCTTTCTCTTTTGTAGCATTATAAAAGGTTGAGGCATTATTGATGGTTGCTTTTCCACTCAACACTTCCATCCATGCTAACCTCTTTACTTGGCCACCGACTCCGTCTACGGCTCCCTTGCCATGTGAAGTGGCAAAAAACTCATTCGACTTCGCGAATTTGAAAGTCCTTGCAAAATATGTGAAGTTGCATAGGTTAAAACACTGCTTGAACTGACTGGAAGCACCATCAGAAAAAATATGTAACGAGGAAAAGTTCTTAGTTAGTTTCAAGTCCTTTATAATTTCCCGAAGGAAAACCTTCACAGCATTCTCATGATCTAGATAGTCTGATATAACCGCATACGATTTTGTTTGTTTTTGGTCACCTTCTACAAACCAAGAAACAGCTTTAAAAATTGTAACTTTTTTATGGTTCCAATGAGTTGCTTGGATTTCATTTTGTTCCTTACAGCAGAAATTTTCTGCAAAATTAATTTATAGGACTAGCTGTTTAGAATTTAGATCATCCCGTTTTATCTTGAATTCTTCTGATTGCTTTCTCTTTACAAAAACATGCTGTAGGAATAATGGTAGTTTCGCTCTTAAGTCATTTATGCAGTCCTCAGTTCTGTACCTCAGAATCAGACTAACGTATAAGTCCATTTTCGTCATTTTTCAGTAGAAGGGAAAAACGATGTATTCGACAATCGTTTTTCCCTTCTACCGAAAAATGACGAAAATGGACTTGCGTTGGTCTGGTTCTGAGGTACAGAGTTGTTCCTTCATTGGTGGTTAGTTGGCATTGAGGAGTATTTTTCCACTCCTTCCAAGTGCACAGTTCATGATGCTGGTCATCATTTGAATTTAGCCCATTTATCATGGGGCATCTGCTACATTTGCCGTTCATACATTTTTCATTTTCTTCGTCACAGACTGCAGCCTTTATAAAATCTTTTAATTTAGTCGTAACATTCAACCCTGTTTCTTTTAAGGCATCCAAAAGAAATTGAATATTTTCATGTTTTTGGCAAAGACACACATTATGGGGTATGTCTCTTCTTAGTAATGTTTGATTTGGGCGGAGGCTGCTAAACTTAGAAAGACCAATCTTAACATTTGGATTTTCTTCACAAAAGAGAGCATTTACCAGTCTTAAAACTCAAGACTTGTGTTGTTTTATGTTTGTTTAACAAGAGAAATATTTTTAGGAGTGTGTAATTAAGTACGCTGTATTTATTTTGAAATTAAATTAAATGTCAGTCAGTTACCACATTAATTTGTCAGTCAGTTACCATGGAATTTTTTAAGTTTTTGATGCAAACTTCAACTTTTGTTTATTCAGTATTTAAATACTTTTAATGTAGGCAGAGAGTATGAATTTTTGTAAGTTTCCATCAAAAATTTTCACGCTCAGGGGAAAATGTTGATTTTTTATGGTAACTGACTGATATTCATAAACAGAATTTCAAACTGTATCTAAACCAAACGCCATAACAATATTTTTTTCAAATAAGACTGTATTAAGAATTTTCATAATGTGTATAACAAATTACCCCAACTTTTTTGTTTAGTTAAATTTTTTTGGGGAAAAAAAACACTAATTACTGTACTCTAAATTATCGAACATAATTCTGGAGAGAAGATGGAGATCTCTTTCGGCCTGTTTTCAATACAACAGTTTCTAATATAAAATTTAAGGTGGTACCATATTAAAATAGATAGTTCAAGCTTTTAAAGTATATATATTAATTTGCGTTTTGCGAACATTGAAATTTTGATGCTCAGGTTGACATTTTCGTGGAATTGCCCTTTTTTAATATTTTATTTCCCCATTACCTTTGTGTAAATATTTTATTTATGTTTTATTTCAATTTATTATTAACCAAAATTATTTTTCCTGTGTATATACCAAATTGAATGTTTACCCATGTGGATTGTTTTGTTAATTTTCATATATCATCCCGTAATTGGTTAAATTTAACATTGTTGAATACGTACAAGGGATGGCCTATTTTTGAAAAAAAAAAAAGTGGTGATCCTGCGAAAAGACAGTGATGATCATTGCAGTAAGGGTAGTAGTTCAGAAAAAATTGCCACTGGTCCAATGGGCCAGGGACCACTATATTTTGCTTGTCCGTAGCAGGGTTTGCCCGAGAAATCAAACTACTAATAAATTTAACTTAATATTTAGTATTGGTCAGCACCATCCTTTCCTGACAGTTTATTACGTGTTAAAAATAAAACTGCACGTGAATTTCACTTATTTGTTTTTATTTCCCAATACTTAAAAGATAAAAAAAAGCAATAATTATTTCAATCGATAAATTCAATTCAGTAGCAATTTGAAAAATTCAATATTACAATGCTTTTTCCAAATTTGTCGAAGAAGTTTTTAGGAGGTCACAGTGACCTCTCTTCAGGGCTCCCCTGATTCTATGAAATGTAAGAGTAGGTGAAAATGATTCTTGAAAAAAAAAAGGGTTTTTCATCAAAAAACCAAAAACAACTTGGGTTTTTGATAGAGATGCAGCGAGTATACTCCGTAAATATTCGGTACTCTACCTACTCTGCCAATTTGCCAAGTACTCGGTACTCGGCCGATACCGAGTAGTTGTAGAAAATTGAATAGTTCAAGACACATTTTTCAATAATTAAAAATATGCAAATATATATATATATATATATATATATATATATATATATATATTGGAGGAATAAATTATGGGTATACTGCCATCTAGTGAGAAATTTTCAAGTTAATTTTGAAAATACTGAAGTTTGTAATGCTTCAATAGAGTAAATATTTATTTTAATATCCTCAAAAGCTTTTAAAAATTATTCAAGTTTAGAGAATTAGAACTAATCAATAATAGATTAATATAATTCCAACTGAATTGATACTTTAATTTTTGACAAAATAAATAAAATATTTTAAACAATGCATAAGTTAAATTCAGTGGGATTTTTGTTCTAAGAACTATCATATAGAGGTCCATTCTAATGATCAGTTCATATGTCAGGGTTCAAATTTACTGCTGGTCCATTGGTTTCAGACCAGTAAAACTCGCCTCGAATCAGCAGAAAAATAATAAACAATCCAAGGACCATCATTTTTTTTAAAGAAAAAAATATGGTTAATGATTTAAGGTGGACCAGTGATGTTGTCTGTTAACCAGTATATATTCCTGTTCACTGGTCGAGAAGACCAGTAAAATTTTGTAATGATTTTTAACCCTGTACCGCTGTATGTTAATGATTTTTTAAAAAACAATTGGTACTTGGCCGAGTTAGTGAAAGGCCGAGTACTCGGTACTCGGCCAAAGTGCTACTCGGTGCATTCCTAGTTTTTGATCAAAAACTCTGGCCAATGACCACTAAATTTTGCTGGTCCCTAGCAGGGTGGCCTGCACTGCCTGAAAAAACCCGCCAGGGGTTTTTCTGGGTGGGCCCACTTGAAACAAATCACTATGTCGGTAAAGTGTTTTTTTTTTTTTTTTTTAATTTACTGCATTACTTAAAATATTTATTTCAGAACAAAAAACACATACTGCGAAGATTTTGATCCATATTAAACACAGAAATGGGTATGGATCAATTTAGTTATAATATTTAATTTGTTACAATACAAATCACTGCAGACGTACCACAGTAAAATATATTTCAATTAATTACAATTTGTTTCTCCATAAGCTAAGTTAAAAACATAATACTTATCAATAAAAGCACATCAACTAAAAAATGTTGTATTTACCTTTTTCAATTGAGAAAAGGCAATCTTCCACCGTCTTTGTGGATGTTGTCTATGACTTTAGATGTTTTGCATATGTTAAGTCTGTTTTTTGACGAAAACCTAGTGAAGAGGTTTCCCGATTTACTTTTTATTTTTCGTAAAAAATTTCCCCAAAGGACCAAAATTTCCTCTGATCTAGGATCGCTGGATCGGACATATTCTGCACCCCTGCCATGCCATAGGTTGCATTTGCAACTATCCTTTTTATGTCACATATTAGTGTTAGTAACAACTTACCAGGGTTTGAAAAAAATCCATTTTTTTTTCTTTTAAAGCCCAGCCCGCCTGGATTTTTTAGGGGGGGGTTGATGAAAAAACCGAGTAATTCCATATTTCAACCTAATTGTGAGTTTCTGCAGTATAAGTGGACAAAAAGGGTTTCTGCCATGCCAGTTTTTACCGCCTCGGCAGAAACCTGTGGACCCGTCTCAGGTACAAAGACTAAGACAGTGAGTGCTTTTATTGTTTATAAGTCTAAAAACAAGTATGTCAAACAGGTTTTAAGCATGAATGATAATGATTTTGAAGTTCTTTACATGAGAAAAAGCTCTGAAGCAATCTTTGTGTTTCCCCACAAATGAGGACAAATTTTGGATTGAAAGAATCCAAATTTCGAAAGTCTTGTCTCAACCTTTTATAAAGTACTGTAAATTTTGTTTAAAAGTAAACAGGTGTGTTAACCTTCATTAATATCTTATTTGCATTCCACTATACTGTATTAATATTGCCTGAAATACTTTTTAATTAGTTAAATCTGTAATCATACATTATGTTAGTCACAAGTGAGTTTTATTAAAATATCACTCGGTAATATTATTTAAAATATATGTCAAATTTACAATTTATAATGTAAAAATAACTTTAAACATAGATACTATTAAGGAACAAAATAATATAAGTCTCATGGAAGAAAAAATTGACAACTTTAAAAATTTTCAAATACCATTTGTGCACTAAATAATCTAATTGTAGTTGGAGTAACATCGTGTAGGCTGTAGGGGGGCTTGTATTCAACCCAACAACAAATAACTCAGTTAATATTTACAAAACTGAATGCAATTTATGATCCTAACCATCATACTCAGCAAAAACTAGCACTTTAAGAGATTATAAATTACTTCACTTAAGTAGGCATTATATTGGAAGCAAAAAATATCGATTTGTCGTGGATAGTGGCATAAAAAATGTTTCAACACCAGAAAAAAAAACATTAAGAACATTTCTTTTGCACTTTAGAAAAACTTCAAGAGGTGCAAATACATTATTTTATAAAAGTTATTGTGAAATCGCACTGTTGAAACATTTCATTAACATTTAAGAATTAAAATGTAGTTTGTTCTTAGCAGTCAAACATTAATTTTTAGTTCGAAAAGTGATTTAATAAAGCATCTAAATGCAATCGCTTCTGAAAAATCAAAGAAACTCTGCTCAATTAAATACAAATGTATTAAAAAGTAAAGTCGTGAGTTTCGAGCAAATTGATAAGCCAATGACCATAAATGTCAGTTCTGACCACTGAGCAAATTATAGCATCGTCGATTAGTACGAGAAGGTGCAGAAATATTAATTGCAGAATGATCCAAAAGTATGTAATTTCTATTTTAAGTTCATAAAAGCGTTAAAAAATGTGCAAAACATGCGCTTTTTTTGCTAACAAGTGCCAAGTGCAGGCCATTTTGAGCCTCAGCTAAAGAACTATTCTATAATACTTTTATATTTTTTAGTCACAATAAGCACTCGAGAGGCGAGAAAAAGATCTTACCTGGCAAAAAAATGAGTTAGATGCTCTGAATTTTACGAAATCAAATCCATTTTCTTAAAAAAAAGCATGGCATTATTTATCAGCATAAGAAAACAACAACCACAAAAGTGACGTTGCCATGCAAAAGCCAAGACCCTTTTGATTCTTGGAAAAATATCATGTAAATTAAATTATGACGTTCGTAATTGATGGAATGTTTACTTTTTTTGCCTCTGGTTATAGAAACTTTTCTGTTTTTTACAAATGAATTCAATAATT
>JAXGGA010021412.1:0-16621 GCA_038373865.1 Uloborus plumipes | reverse complement strand
TAGTTGGTTTAAGTTTTTAAAACCATCACTAACTTATAGATTCTTCTCTAGAGTGTCGAACAACCAGTAATAATGAAAATCTAATGGAAAAATATATTTTATATTGATTTATAATTCAAAATAAGCTCAATAAATATCAGTAACTTTCGGTTACGGAATTTTTTGTCAATTGATTGACTTTCCAACTTTTTAAAGACATCAGTAAACATGTGTTTAAAAAAATAAATAATAGATAATTATTGTTTTTGTTGTTGTTTTCAGTAATGAGTAACAAATAAATTAAATATCTTCTTTTCCTCTTTTCAGATTGACTTGCTGACATGACCCATCGATTTTTGAGGCAAATCATGGAAAACTGGCAAAAAAAGAGCTGACAATTAAGATCTCCATCAGCTCGGGGGGCCGCAAGAGGGATATGATCGGGTGGGCGGATGCGGCCCCCTGGGGAGTGTGGAGCTGAGTTTGCAGCCATCTGGCTAGTGACGAAATCACTGCTATGATTTGAACCAATCAAAATTAGAGTTATCTCTCATTGTGCTTTTTTGCTAAACGCCCATTTGATTGGCTACAGACTTTTGCGATCTTCACTAGCCAGATGATGGCGAACTTAGCTCCACAGCCTTGTTATAAACTCAGTCGGCATTGAAATCATTTTTGAACCATAAAGTCATCTCTTTTTGCAAAAAAAGAAAAAGTGATAGCATTCCATTGATTGTTACACCATTTTTTTTAGAAATGATAAAACATTGCATCTGTCTCAAAAAAGGATTGCAAGCCGACTGAGTCCAGAACGAGGCTTCTAGAAGCCCACCTCCACGTGGTACTCCCTGGGCAACGCTGTCGAAAATGTCTCGACAGCGGCTAAGAGGCTTCTAGACACTAAAATGGAACTGCAAAAAACAATTCATGTGTTAGTACAAAAACAGTGATTTGAATATAAATGTCAATTGATCACTCTTTTTGATGCCATAAACTGCAATGTAAATTAACATTAATGCGAAATAACATTTTTATCTCAGTCTTTTAGCTCACATATTGGTTGTCGAATTGAGTGCTAGCCGAATTAAGAATCCAGAGTATGAGTTCATTTCTGTATTAACCATTATTTGAATATTTTTTTCGAATGCTCGATTAGAGTAAATAAAATGTTTTGAAAATAAAAATGCGCTCATTTAAAACATGAGAAAATAAAACGACATGAGAAAGGTAAAAAAAATAATCATGAGCATTAATCGACCGACTATCCATAGTCGACTAATCGGTAATCGGTCAATTTGCTTATGAGCGCATCCCTAGTTTACATTTTATTCATAGTTCTCGCACAATTTTTCTTTATATTCTAATATGACCCAATACGGATATGAAGCTTCCTGAATGAAAACATAAGTTAGAAGCTGATTCATCTATGGCTGATCATGAGTCAATACTCATTAAAAAGACTGTCTTGGGCGGTTGCACTAACAGAAGCGCCCTGGAGGAGGTCACGGGAGATCACCCGGACCTCCCAAAAATTTTCCTCATTCGGCACATTCGGGATGACGATTCGGCAAATTTAGGGATGCAATATGTTTTGTGATATCTCGGGCACAGCACTGATGTTCCGAAATGCCATGCCCGAGTATTACTCGTGGTCATTTTTTGTTGAGTGCACCGTACTGTTATACCGAATATATCTCGGGAGAGGTTTATTTTTGTTTCATCTCTTTGTTAAACCTAAATCTATCTCGGGAAAAGTTAATTTGTGTTCAATGTGTAGACGGATTAACTTGAAAGTTTAAAGGTTAATGGCGCATCATCCGGGAAAATAACACTAAGACACGGGAAAAATATTTTTTATTGTTTAATAGAACGTGGCGCACCTTAGTCTATGTACCGCTACTGCCCCCGTTGTTATTTATCAAAGTTCAAATGTTTTTCAATCATCTGAGGGAATGCTTGAAAATACTTGCTTTTCATTTGTTTTAAGTGCTACCCATTGTCTTCTCTTCTCTATCTCTTCTCTATCTCTTCTTCTTCTCTACTAATAATAAAGCTGAAGGTGGTTCTGTCTGTCTTTCTTTCTTTCTTTCTTTCTTTCTGTCTGTCTGTCTGCTACGCGCGTAGCGCCAAAACCGTTCGGTCGATTTTCATGCCACTTGGCACAAAATTAGTTTGTAGCATGTAGTTTTGCACCTCGAAGCGATTTTTCGAACATTCCATTTCGTTCTTTTTCTATTCGAATTCTTAGAGGAAATTCGATAAAATAGGGAAGAAATACTCCATACACATTTTCAAGTCTTATGTCATTCGAAAGCTTGAAATTTTCTGCACAAAATGACGTTTTTTCGAAGTTTCTACGATCATCAGGAGAGCTGTAACAATTGTTTTTAGAATCCCGAAATTCAAGGCTTACCTTCAGTAAAGCAAGCCAAACGATTCTAAAATGGCTTTGCTCGCGAATAAAATTTGTTTGAAAATAGAGATGAAATGAATTATTTTATCAACGGAAATCAACTTTTCATGTTGTTACCATGGTTACGTTTTTATTTCGTTCTTTTTCCCTTAATAATTTTAAAAATGTATTTGTTTTTGTAACAATCCAAACTCCAAGCCTTATTAAAATTAGTCAAATGAAATATTAAAAACCGTGATAAGATGGCACCTGTCAATCAAATGAGAAATCGAGTCCTTTCCTTAAAATACAGGATACCATTCTAAATTTATCGTCTGCAAAACATATTTTACTTCATTATTAATTTATTTCAATATAAATTGCAGCAAATGGCTTGAGTGAACGAATTTAGCTTTTAATTTATCGTTTGCTGGTTGATCTTTGTCGATGTTTATTGTTTTTATTATCATTGTGAAGAATAATGCACGAAATTTCTATGACTAATACTTAAAATTTTTAGGATCAGTTGAGTTTAAAAGAAAAAATTGCTCCAAATATACTTTTGCAATGTGATTATTTATTGTTGGACTGTAATTTGCAGCAATAATTGCATTTAATAAATAATGAAAGACAATATTAAAAATTATTTTTTTGGCGACTTTTTTACAATTTGGCATTCAATTCTATTTCAGTATATTTACTTCTATCTTATTGCGATATTGCAACGTTCTTTCTAAAGTATGTCATTTCGGAAAATGTATTATTTTGTTTTTGAAGTTAGGAAAGAAAACTTTCTTCTTCTTTTAAACTTTGGTAAGATTTCTGTTGGTTTCTGTGAGCAACAAAATTTTTCTTATTTTTTCTTTTGGCTTATTTTTGTGCACCTATCTTTGGGGTTGCATTCGAATGTCCCCAAGGGGGTGATTTACCCCTTTTATGGGGTAATCAGGGCTTTCAATGCAGACCAAAGTGATATGAATTGGCGCGACCACTTGGCGATATCTCGCCAAGCTTTTGGTCACCAAGTGTTTGACGCCAATTTGGCGACATATCGCCAAGTTGGCAATAAATTTAGCGAAAAAAAAATTTTTTTGGGTTCAATTTGGCGCTATTGGCGATATTTTGCGAAAAATCTACTGAATGATGTTAAAATCGGCGATATTTAGGAGATTAATCATTGTAAAACATTTTTTTGCATTGTTTCGTGGCAAACTAGGGATGCAAATGTTTGAATTGTTATCTTACTCACTTCAAGCACTATTTTAGCACTTAAGGCATCTACTAAGAAATTTACACGTAAAAGGAAGTAGTGTAGGGTCCATACCAAATTTTTATATCATACTTTGAAGGAATTATAGTTGAATTATAACTAAAATAGAGTATTTTTTTCTGCTATATCATTTTTTTACAAATGAACTTTTAATTTTATACCACGGGCAAAGCCGTGCGGGTACCGCTAGTTACGTATAAAGCAACGGTATTAGGTGTGTGCGTATGGTCGTATTCTATATCATTCGGAACATTTCGGAATTTCATTCGGCAAACTAAGAATTTTTTTCCCTCCCAAAATTCAAGCCCAGGGCGCCCCTGTGCACTAACGCTTGTATTGTAACAGACTGTCGAAATAAACTATTCAAATAACTATTATTTGAGACAAAGTCTAAGATCACAAGTGAGAATCTAGTCTTGGACAGTGACATAATATTTTCCTCATGGCTCGAAAATGGGATGAAAAGTAAAGCTCGTGGTCGCTCTTTTGCCGTAAAATACCAAACAAACAAACACTTCAATCCATCGGAATAAACATCTCGCAACCCAAACAAACCCACTCCATTCTATACCGACACTTCGAATCAAGATAGTTAGCACTGCACCCACCAGTATTTGGCGACAAATAAAATAGGCAGAGGCAAATAAAAGCTATTAGCTCTTGAAAGCAAAAACTAGTTAAAGGCTTGGTTTCCTTGAACGCGACAATCGTCGCTGACGCCGGGTTCAACTGCAAGCTGGAATCAGAACCAGTTTGATTGGAGCGTGGCGTGAAGCGACGTCAATCTGCGGCTCAGGCGCATGCGCAGGCTTTATAGGCCGCTTTAGGGAACAGCGGGGGAAAATCCGCCGCTGTTCCCCTAAAGCCTAGGTTTCCTAGAACGCGACAATCGTCGCCGACGCCGGAATCAGAACCAGTTTGATTGGAGCGTGGCGTGAAGCGACGTCAATCTGCGGCTCAGGCGCATGCGCAGAAGAAGGCGGCGACCGTAGCCTCGCCAGAGATCGACGATTTCACTTCTGGGAAACCAGGGCTTTAGGGGAACAGCGGCGGATTTTCCGCCCACGGATTTATAGGCGATTCGAAAAGAGGATCGGGGAGACACGGAGCCGGCGAAATATATCCGGACAAGAGCGCCAAGGTCGGGGGAGAGACGATTGATAGAACAATTCTGACCCACCGAGCTGTGGCCCGATTGTTTTCGACAAGTGATGGAAAACGGCTCATGTTATGATGGAGCGAATGTCCGAACGGATTTGTTATCTTTTTTATAAGATAGGGCTGGGGTAGGTTATAGGATTGTATCAGGAGTGAAAGTTGGTCTTAGACGTAGGTAGCACGGGGTATGCTCAAAAAATATTTTCAGGTTCTGAAAAAGCTGTTAAAGTTAGCAAATGTGGATATGCGTTCAGCTTTTAGTAAAACTACCATTTCTTTCCTTTTTACTTTCTTCTATCTATATATATAAAGATGACGGTGTTCGTTTGTTTGTTTGTAACCGCTGGCCAGAAGACCCCCACTAGGGCCGCGCCGTGCCAATGTGCAAAGCCGTGCGGCGCACGGGGGCGCCAGAGCCTAAAAGGCGCCGAGCTCTACCGACCAAAAAAGCTCCAAACAGAAAAAAAAGAATAAAATGAAAAATCCAAACGAAAAAATAAAATTGAACTCTTCATAAAAACGAACCCTGGCGATGAAATTATATTGCTCAATGAGATGAGCAACCCGTTTCGCTATTTACCCACATAAAGGAAAAATTATTGCCTTTTTGTATCAAACAAGCTATTCAAAAGCTTAATCTTAAGGTTAATACATACATCAGCAATCTTCTTCCGAATGAGGCGCCCGCCGTGTAAGCTATTTCAGCATAAAGCAGTAAGTAACCGCCCGTAATCAACGGCTAAGGCAGGAACATGCAATGCTATTTCAGCATGTCTACAAGGTTATAAGTAAAAGAGTCCAAACAAATCTTCTGCTCTTCAATAGGTTTCTTCCTTCCGTTGAATCAATACTACGTAATATTTTCTCCAGTGCAATGTGTTTTAGCATTTTAACAATTGTTCGTGGGGATTGAACTGCTTTATGTTACCGCACATAAAAAAATACGGTAAGCATATTTGCATGTTATTTACTTATGCGCAATACATATTTACATATTATAGACAACAGTTTAGGTAAACTTTTCAGTTTCAAAAAGTAACAATTTGACCATAATCCCACGATTATCTCCTCTTTGCTTCAAACACTAAGTTTTTTTAATTTAAAAAAAGAGACCTTTGGACAATGCATTTTTATTTCATATTGAATTTAATGCCTTTTTACTAATCCGGATTTTATTGGTTTTCCGGGAAAGATTTCAGTTTCCGATTTTAAGGGGAATATCCTCCACTTTATACTTCAATTCAGAAATATAATCAGTACCCTGTTGTCATATTTTGACAGAAGTGTGATTAATTATTTATCAAATACAAATTCGGGAGATATTTAGAGCTACTTTAACTTTGATATTTAAACTATTTCTTTTTCCAAAACACAATGGTGTATTCAATGAGCTATTGAACTCGAAATAACTGAGATATGAAATAAATGTACAGGGTATTCTAAAATTAAATATTTGTCAAGCTCCAATTTTTGGTTACACGAAAAACCGGACGTTACGCTCGATAGGAATTTAAATGAATCTGAAAACGTTTTATGAAAAGTATTTGACGAGTAGTAGTTTGGTTTTATAAACAGTAGCTAAAATTCAGAGTTATTCCTATATTATTCTAGTTAAATGTTTAACGATATTCTTAATGTAATAATTTAATATTTTTAATTTAAATTGTTAAATGTTATTAATATTTTATTTTCAATGTCAAGATTTGCGCATTTCAGCTCACAAATGTTTCTGTTAATGAATTTTTATTCAATCCAGATTGGCCACAATAGAATAGTCGCATCCTTTTCAATGGTGTTGTTAGAACACTTGACACAAGGTTTCGTATAGCTCAGGTCGAAAACGTTGTTTTGTTTTTACTCCCAATTTGCTGAGTTATTTGCAGTAAGAAAGTCGTGTGTGTGTCCTCTCGCACGCGCAGATTTTTTAAAACTTACAATAATAATAATTAGTATTGACTTTTAGCCAGCTTCACACTTTTTAAATTTTGTAATTTATTTGCGGTAAAATGAAGTTCATTTGGGGCACGGTAATAAAGGAGTGTTATTTGAGATAGAATATTAGTTTGAAATCATTGAGAGTTGACTGCAATTCTCAAAAACCAGGCCCGTCGTTGGAGGGGGGGGGGGGGCTTTGAGAAATCAGTATATTAACAGTCGGGCGTGGTTTTTGTTGCTTACCGATAAAATTTGCACCCTTTGACCCTGCTCCAAGAATAACTTTAAAACAATGAGCCTGTCTATGTACTCATTTTAGCGCATTTTTTTAACTCCCCAAAAAAAATAAAAATAGCTAGATAAATATTGTAACGAGTCCGTAGCACCTTCAACTTTCTTAAATGAGCATTCCAATCTTGAGGAAGTAACTATAAATTTATTTACAAGTATGTACACTATTTACAGTAGGAGCAGGAAACAATTGCTAAACATCCAGCAATTAGGTAGCAAAACAGTACACTGTACTCTCAACAGTAACTTAGCACCACGTATCTAACGTGAACAGTAATTAAGCAATTACAAAAGCAAAACAAACATCCGCCCAAGCGAATATAACGAGCGAGCTTCTCAGAATCCCATCTGAGAAAAACTAACTGACTTGTGTTCAAGGCCAGCTTTTTATACTCTGAAGGACATTTCTACTACGTTCTAGAAATATCTGGAGTATTCTGTTTATTCATAAATTCGAACAATCCATTCACGAAACTTCTAGTAAAAAGAAAACAAAAACACACTCAGCGCGAAAATGTCTTCACGCTTATTAAAGTTAGGGCAAGTGTAAAAACTGCAAAGTGTTACAGGGCCGGTATACAAGTGATAAAAGTGATATCTTCAGATACTTTTGCAACATGACGTCAGATAAAACCAAAACTAATGAAAATGATGCAAGGCAGGAAAAACAACAACTATTTACAAGATTTGTAACATTGCCCCCTTCCCAAGGACTGCACGTCCCGGGCAGTACAATCCCCAGAAAGGAAGCAAGGGAAAATTTACAGATGCACACATTACATGATAACCAATCGTAAACAGGATAAACAATAACAATGAGAACATGAAAGAAATAATAACATTGATAGAGAAATATGACAAACAATTAAAGGCAAAAGTTATTTACAAAATTTACAAACAAATTATCATGGTAGCTCTACATTTAATTTACGAACTATGGCCATAGTATGGGGCTAGCCGATCATAATGGACAACCCTAGGTTTTGAATGTGATGACTTCTGGATCCTCACTACGACGTCGTTCAGCCGGTGGAGGACTGTGTAGGGTCCATCCCAATGCGACTGCAATTTGGGTGATAGACCTTTACGTCGGATGGGATTCCAAAGCCACACCTTGTCACCTTCTTGAAAGTCATGACCAGTGGACCTTGTGTCGTATCGGGTCTTCATCTTCTCCGTCGCGATGTTGATTCGCTCCCGTGCGAAGTGATGAACGTCCTCCAACCGGGCCTGGAGATCCTGGACGTATTCCTCAGGCGATGAAGGCGCATCTGGAGGGAGACCGAAGACGAGATCACAAGGTAGCCGCAGGGGCGTGCTTAGAGTTTTAGCGGCCCTGTGCGAAATTTGTTTTAATAGTCCAAGAAATAAACATTTTTTTTTATTTATTTATTTCTTCTCTCTCATAAAACATTATATATTTAAATTATTAGACACCGCAATATGCACCAATCCCAACACATAAAAACCGGAAATTATTTTGACATTTTACTATAAAATTGCTATATTGTGTGAATTAAAAATAAAAAGAAAGAAAGAAAAGACACAGACACAACCAAAATTTACCAAAAACAAACATTTATTTAGAAAAAAGAAAAATCTAGAGTTTAATAAATAAATAAAATAAAATAAGCGATTTAATGAGGAATAATTTTTCTAGCTTTTTGGCTAGCAAACTCATCAATTAAGTTTGAAAAATCTAAAGAAATACAAAAATCATTTTCAATCGATATTAGTGTGAGAGCATTAGTCATAGTAGATCTTAAATACGTTTTTTAATTTATTTTAGCTTTGAGAATGAAGGTTCTGCCGAGACAACTGTAGCTGAAATAGTTAGAAAATTCGTAAATCAATAACAAAATTTAGAAAAACATTTTGGAAACTGTTTTCAAACAAATATTTAAGCGGTTGAAATTAAAGTTTCTCTGGAATGAAATTTTTAAAAACTTTTAACTCTGTGTATAAATCGGTTCCATTCACATCGTCTAATTCTAACGCCAAGTTATTGCACTTAGTTATTAAATCATGCTCTTCTAAAGTTTTTAATGCTGGAGTATTCAAAGAAATCCAAATTTCTTGTTGACGTCTTTTTTTTTTTTTTTAACGCTCCTAGGTGTACATAAAAGATTAACTAGTAAGAAAATTGTTTGTTCACACTCTTTCTACGAAGAGTGTTAACAGGAGGAGAAGAAATTTCATTGGTATTCATTTTCAATGATAGAGAGCTAAATCTTTCGTTGCAATTACAGAATTTTAAGACGGATACAAAGGAATGACGATCTCTTCCTTGAGGGGCCCTACGTCGGCATTTTTACGATGTTTAATCTTAAAATATGGAATTTTAAGCAATCTTCGACTATGTTTTTATTGGGGTGAGGGCTCCTCTATCCGGAAAAGTTTTGAAATTAAATACAAAAAAAGGGGGGGGGGGCAATTGCAGTTCGTCTTTGATGATATTTAGGACATAAATGTTGTTCTGGACTCTTCCGTCTTCCCCGAAACATTTT
Source organism: Uloborus plumipes (assembly GCA_038373865.1). Taxonomy (NCBI): domain Eukaryota; kingdom Metazoa; phylum Arthropoda; class Arachnida; order Araneae; family Uloboridae; genus Uloborus; species Uloborus plumipes. The sequence goes on along the minus strand of JAXGGA010021412.1, from coordinate 7,089 downwards.
TTTAATTGTAATTAAAAAAAAAAAAAAAAAGAAAAACGCAATTTTTAGACGATCTCTGACGATGCCAGGAGGGAAGAAGTTGGGGGCACAAACCCGAAAGTTCTCTCCCCACAATTTTTGGTATGGATTTTTTTAAAAAAAAGTAATTTTAGATGACTTCGATGATTTTAGATGAAGAGAGGATTCAAGTCATGGAAGACAGAAGTTAGGGGACACAACCCGGAGAATTCTCTCCCACAATTTTTCGGTATTGAAGTTTAGAAGCAAAATACAAAAACCGTAATTTTTGATGACTTCGGTGATATTAAAAGAGGCTATTCAGGGGTTAATTATTCAGGGGTTTAACTCCGGAAATGTTTCGGAATTAAAAGACTGAAATTTTGTAATCAAGAGATCTAAACCACGGTATGTAAGTAAAGAGTAAGTAATATAAAAAAAATCTCCCCTCCCTTGAGAAATTTTTAGATCCGCTCTTGAGAATTTCAAAGTCAGTGTTTTTCAACTTTTCTAAAAAAAAATAAGCTTTTTCTCTATTAACTGAACAGCAGTATTTAAGTTTATAGTAGAATTTTGCTTTGCTTTCCTAACGAAATTAATTTAAACAAGCAATTCGTATCATATACAAAGAAATGAGAAATTTGAAACTCAGTTTTACATTTTGACCCCGTTGCAATTTCCGATATCTCAACTAATTTGTCATAAATATCCGCCAATTTGAAATTGAATATCTTTGATACTTTCGATTCGGCATTCCCATCTTGTGTTAGATAAAGGCTCAATAGTAACATTTTTAACACACCGCTTTAGAATGTCCCATTAGTGAGTAGAAGTAAAAAATAAGATTTATATTTGCTGAATTATTCCAAAAGACAAGTTTGCCTCTGGCAGAGTAACTAATTGAAGAATTGGCCACACCGCCAAAAGCGGTTTGTATTTTAGATATTTTGAAAGAAAAAAAATAGTTTGAAGGAAAAAGTGTTTTTTTTCTCAAAGTTTCTTTTCTCTACGTGCACACAAAAATATTTTTTCTTTTGTAATATTTTAGCGGCCCCAAAATTTCAAAATATTTTAGCGGCCCTGTGCGGTTGCACAGTTTGCCACCCCCTAAGAACGGCCCTGGGTAGCCGAAGCTCTTGGCCGAAGAGCATCTGTGATGGGGAACATCCGGTGGTCTCGTGGACAGCACTGCGGTAGGCCAGCAGAAACAGAGGAAGTTTCTTGTCCCAATCCTGTTGATTTTTGGAGACCATAAGCGAGAGATTATTAAGGATTGTCCTGTTGAATCTCTCCACCATGCCGTCCGATTGTGGGTGTAGTGGTGTCGTTCGAGTTTTCTCAATTTTGAGGATATCACATAGGCCCTTAAACACAGCAGAGATGAAGTTTCTTCCCTGATCGGAATGGATCTGCAAAGGTGTCCCATATCTCGAGATCCAATGCTGGACTAGAGTCTCTGCTACAGTGGTAGCTTCTTGATCCGGAATGGAATATGCTTCGGGCCATTTGGTGAAATAGTCAATGGCAACGAGGATGTATTTGTTCCCATCAGTAGTTTTCGGTAGAGGACCAAGAATGTCGATCCCGATTCGTTCGAAAGGAGCTCCTACGTTGTAAAGATGTAGTTTCCCGCGGCTTCTTCTCTTCGGTCTTTTACGGGCAGCACAGGCGTCACAAGAATGACACCACTTCTCCACGTCATCCTTCGCCTTGCTCCAGAAGAAGCGCTCTCGAACCTTGTGGAGGGTTTTCAGGATACCAGTGTCCTCCAGTCGGATTACTGTGCAATTCCTTTAGAACGTCTGGAATTCTTGATCTGGGAATAAGTAACTGCCATTTGAATGCTTTACCATCGTCAGATTCCCATTTCCGATACAGGACGCCATTTCGCAACTGGAGAGATTTCCATAGAGCCCAGTATCTCTTCGTGGCAGGACTGTAGATAGAAACGTCTTGCCAACTAGGTCGCCGACTGTCCTTTTCCATTAACTCTATGATAGGCTTTAGGTCTGGGTCTTCAAGCTGATCTTTTCTAACTTGGTCGTCACTCCATGGATCAGGATCTGAAGATGATGAAGTAGCAGTAACTTGACAGGCAGTAGGGATTGTCGTCCCGTACTGTTTCTCAATTCGGGAGCAATAATGGCAGTTCTCGGAACAAGGTCTTCTTGATAATGCGTCAGCATTACCGTGTGACAAACCTTTTCGGTGCTTAATCTCGATGTCATATTCCTGGAGCCGCTGTATCCACCTGGCTACCTGGCCCTCTGGATTCTTGAAATTCAACAGCCAAGTTAAAGAGGCATGATCAGTCCGGAGCAGGAATTTACGGCCGTAGAGGTAATGATGGAAATGTTCTACAGCTTTAACTATGGCGAGCAATTCCTTTCTCGTGACACAATAATTTCGCTCCGACTTGGATAAGCATTTGCTCCAGTAGGCGATGACATGTTCGTTACCGTCTATTTCTTGAGATAAAACAGCTCCAACGCTCTCATGGCTCGCATCAGTGTCAAGTATGAAGGATTTTTCAGGCTGAGGATAAGAGAGAATAGGCGTTGATGTTAAAGCCTCCTTCAGCTGTAGAAATGCATCCTCGCATTCTTTGGACCATTCAAATTTTTGTTTGCTCTCCGTCAGCTTATGCAAAGGTCGTGCAATATTGGAAAAACCCTTCACAAACTTCCTGTAGTACGTGCAGAGCCCCAGGAAACTTCGCAGCTGATGGACATTTTCGGGGCGGCTCCAATTCTTGACTGCGGATACCTTATCTGGATCGGTTCGTACACCCTCACAAGAGATAATGTGACCAAGGTAGTTCACCTCACGGCGGAACAAATTACATTTGGACGGGCTTAACTTCAGGTTGGCTTCCTTTAGCTTTTGCAGCACCTTCCTAAGATTAACCAAATGTTCCTCAAAACTGCGTCCTATGATGATGATGTCGTCCAAGTAGACAAGACAGGATTCATAAGAGAGTCCCCGCAGCACTGATTCCATAAGACGCTCGAACGTGGCTGGTGCATTGCAGAGGCCAAAGGGCATCACTTTAAACTGCCACAAGCCTTGTCCGGTTGTAAACGCCGTCTTCTCTCGGTCGTCGGGGTGTATCTCCACCTGCCAGTAGCCGCTCTTTAAATCCAGGGTCGAAAACCACTTGTGTCCGGAAAGGGTGTCCAGAGTGTCATCGATCCGTGGAAGAGGGTAACTGTCCTTCTTGGTGATGTCATTCAGACGTCGGTAGTCAACACAAAATCTGGTGGAGCCGTCTTTCTTTCGGACCAAGACGATAGGGGATGCCCAAGGACTGGATGAGGGTTCGATGACGTCATTCTCCTGCATCTCTTTTACGAGGATCTCAACCTCTTCCTTCTTGGCGAACGGTAGTCGTCTTGGATGCTGCTTGATAGGGAGATGATCTCCAGTGTCGATCCTATGCTGCGCTAAACTCGTGCGACCAACATCTTCGGGTGTAGATGAAAACACCTGCTTGAAGTCGTCCACCAATTTTTCCGCAGCGTATCTTTGATCCTTCGATAATGCTGCACTCCCAATTAATTTCGAAGTCAAGGACTCGGAAGACACAGTCTCAGAGGAATCAATTCTTCTGATGATGCAGTTTACGGGAGTACAAGTTGCCAACACTTCTCCTTTCTTGATATTCCTCGGTCTTTCACTTACATTGGCGACTCTCACAGGAACTGCATTCCTTGAAAGGTCCACAAGCGTAGATGCCACTAGTACTTCTTTTGGGCTATTATTCTGGTTAGGATATTCAATTAGGCCGAATTTAAAGCTGTTGTTTTCCTTGATGGAGCCGGGTATTAGTACTTCTGATCTAGAGGGAATCAATGAATCAGTTTGGGCTATTATTTGATGAGCGGATTTTAAGTTATTTTCGGTATTGAAAATTACTATGTCTTCCCTCATCGAGTGCAGCTCATTATTTCTACAGTCAATAGAAAAATCAAATTTTCTCAAAAAGTCCAGTCCGAGAATGAAGGGATCTGTAATGTCAGCGACGAATGCCGTGTGATGGTAAGTGGCGCTTCCGAACATTATTTCTAAGTTCACTTTTCCTTCAATCTCGATTTTGTCACCTGTCACAGTTGGAAGAGTAACGCAGGGCGGCGTCCATGAGATCTTGAGTCCAAATTGACGAGCCACATCAGTCCTAATGATGGTAACGTTGGCTCCTGTGTCCACAATCATTTCGCAGGGAAACCCATTCACATATGCGTAAATGAAGAGTCCGTTGCAGCCGCCACTTCTTGGGGAAATCTGGAAAACTTTGGGAGACGTCTTCTTTTCTTGGCGAGCTTCGCAGTTCTTTCGTACGTGGCCCTCAACGCCACATTTCCAGCACTTCAGTGGTTGTCTACTATGGTCTTTACGAGCCGTAATCTTCTTCAGGGTCCCCGAGATCTCGTTGATTTGTCGCTTAATTTCCGAGAGACAAGTTTAGTGCGAATCCGGAGCACTCGCTTCCACGCCCGTGGTTGAATGGCGATCCTTGCGGGATATTTGCTGTGCAGCCTCGAACTTCATTGCGTAGACCAGACCGGATTTAAAATCCTTAATGTCCGCCATCCGGAGAGCCGTCTGAAGTTCTGGATTTCGCACTCCATCTGTGAAGTAGTTCAGGGCCAGGCTATCGCGAACACCCGAAGGACAGTCCGAGAAGGCGAGATGGGAAAGCCTCTCAACGTCTGCTGCAAAAACTTGCAAAGTCTCTCCAGCCCTCTGGAGTCGGGATTTGAGCTGAAGTTGGCTGAATTCTTTTTGGCATGATTCGCCAAAGCGAAGCTCCAAGGCCGCTGATAAGGCTTCGAAGTCACGGATCTTGTCCTCTGGGAAGGTCTGTAGTATATTAGCTGCATCCCCTCTCAGCGAGGCTGCAAGTTGACAGGCTTTCGTGGGAGAGTCCCAGGAGTTTGCTTCTGCAACGATGAGGAACTGCTTCTTGTAAATATTCCACGAGGTCTTCCCGTCAAACGTGGCCAGTTTGATGGATGAACGAAAAGTTCCAGCTGCAGCTACACAGTCACTTGAGTTGTTGCAGGATGCTGATAATTTCGATTCAAGTTCTTTAATTTTCTTTTCCATATGGTTTTCTACTGTGGTGATTCGGTTCTCAACGCTGTCAACTTTTTCTTCTAGAACCTCCACTTTATTTTCTATGTTGGTAAATTTAGTTTCCACCAAACTTTTCATTGACGTTAGATCGCTCTTAATTTCTTCTTGACTTGAAGTTATGCTCGCGGTTAAATCACTCTTTAATTGTTCTTGATTTGTTGCCAGATCATTTTTTAATTGTTCTTGATTCGCAGCCATGTCATTTTTTAATTGTTCTTGATTCGCAGCCATGTCATTTTTTAATTGTTCTTGATTCGCAGTCATGTCACTTTTAACAGCGTTGATCGCATCAAGGAGTTTCTGCAGTTGTTCCTCCATTGCTCGAGTAATCACCATAAAATTCCGAAGTCAAAAAGTCCTTAGGAAGAAAAGTCCGAATTCACAGGTAATTCCAAGAAAGTCCTTGAAGATGCCCCACGTTGGGCGCCAAAATTGTAACGAGTCCGTAGCACCTTCAACTTTCTTAAATGAGCATTCCAATCTTGAGGAAGTAACTATAAATTTATTTACAAGTATGTACACTATTTACAGTAGGAGCAGGAAACAATTGCTAAACATCCAGCAATTAGGTAGCAAAACAGTACACTGTACTCTCAACAGTAACTTAGCACCACGTATCTAACGTGAACAGTAATTAAGCAATTACAAAAGCAAAACAAACATCCGCCCAAGCGAATATAACGAGCGAGCTTCTCAGAATCCCATCTGAGAAAAACTAACTGACTTGTGTTCAAGGCCAGCTTTTTATACTCTGAAGGACATTTCTACTACGTTCTAGAAATATCTGGAGTATTCTGTTTATTCATAAATTCGAACAATCCATTCACGAAACTTCTAGTAAAAAGAAAACAAAAACACACTCAGCGCGAAAATGTCTTCACGCTTATTAAAGTTAGGGCAAGTGTAAAAGCTGCAAAGTGTTACAGGGCCGGTATACAAGTGATAAAAGTGATATCTTCAGATACCTTTGCAACATGACGTCAGATAAAACCAAAACTAATGAAAATGATGCAAGGCAGGAAAAACAACAACTATTTACAAGATTTGTAACAATATACATAGGTTTTTTTAATTTGGAACTTTTTCTATACTAAAAGAATACACAGATCTAGTTTTATACACCCATTGCATGTTTTCCTTATAAAAAATTAATAATTATTAAGTCCACATCGAAATAAGACTCTAAGAAAAAGATAATCAGGCAAAGAGATCTTGGAGATTACGGTAAAACTGTTTGTTGGACCATTGACTCTTTGATTGCGTTATATGAACGATTTGAATTTGACACCAAAGAAATTTTAGTCACGTACTTGTTTTTAACCGACTTCAACAAAGGAGGAGGTTATACAATTCGTCGGAGAATTTTTTTTTTTTTTTTTTTGGTATGTTACAAGATTACTCGAAGATGTCTGGACCGATTTCAAAAATTCTTTTTTTGTTAGAAAGGTCTTTCTTTCCGATTGGTCCCATCCTCTCGTGGTCCGGGTTCGATAACGGGAACCTGCAGAAATCTTTCGAAAAAGAAATTGGAATCACAGTAATCGTAATAATGACTGTTTTGAACGCCAGGCTTCTCTGGATTGCATAATGAAATTCATTTCTATGGTCTTTTTGAAAATTTTAAACCGAGTATCTTTCTATGTCCTGCTTTTTTCTCCTTAACTCCAACGAACTGAAAGTCGTACCAGGTACTAATTGATTCGTAATATTTTAGGTTTTATTAGTCTTAATTTACATAAGTTTTGATAAAGGAATTCTGAAGAAAATGAGGAAAATCTCCAAATTTTTGCTCAAATTTAAAGCGATTTGTCCTAAATAATTAAATATGAAATACATTGTTACGAAACGTGATTGATATGAAACAGTTATTATAATACTAGTTACGGATTCCGGGCTGTTGTGCCGTGGTCTGGATGACTTTAATCCATACGTTTCAATCGCAACTGCGGCGATCAT
>JAXGGA010021411.1:0-16622 GCA_038373865.1 Uloborus plumipes | reverse complement strand
GCTATCAACGTAAGTGAAATAAATTGTTGAAAAAAAAATTGCAGTGTGGAGGCTCTTCATAAAAACAGATGCGCTTTGAAAATAGCTGCAAGTTGGAGAGAGGCCGTGAAAACAACTAAAGAGATATCGGTATAGAAACAAAAGTATCTAACCAGAAGTCAATCAATGAAAATAGGTGACATAGAATAAAAGTACCCAATCTATGGGAAACTGAGGGACTTACAAGTGGATAAAAAAAGAGCAACTTTGAAAAGGATCTCTAGTCAACTTAGGAGAAAAAATGATCTAGGAGAAATCATTTCCTAGATTTATCTGCGTTTTATTCATTTTGTTCAGATTTTAACACCAAGACTTTTCTTATAAAACACCATAAATCCGTTGAATTCACTACATCATTTTCATGCAGATTATTTCAGATTTTATGTCTGTTTATTTCCCAATTTCTTGCAAAAAATAATAATAATAACAATAATACTTAATAAATAAATAAGAAAAATAAATTACATAAAGCATAAATCAAATTAATAATCACATAATATTAGGACTTAAACTTTTTTGATTGAATTCATCTTACATATTTTCCCTATCGCTACTATTTGGAGAAATGCGGCATACAATTTCATGGACCACTGATAAAAATTCTATTATTATATTTCGAAAAATTATTTACTTTTGGTATCGATAGATGGCTGATCAATAATGAGAGAAAAATTCTTACAACAACTCTTGCAAACGATTTTAATTGTTTACTTCAAGAAGAACAATTCACAAATGTTTTCAAACTGAATATTTCATACTATTTCATTAAAAAAAAAACTCAGCTGTGAAATTTCGTTTAGAATTTATTTAAATCACAAACAGCTGCTCCATGCGATTCAACTGACTAAAATTAAAAGTACTCGCAGACGAAAAAAAAAAAAATTAAATGGCACGCATAATTAATCCGAGACACAACTCAACAAATCAAAACGATATCAAATACAGGTCTACCAAGTTACAGTTCTCTCAAGCATGGAGCATGGTTTGAGGGCTCGGGAAGCACGTGACTTCAGAAATCGAGTCTTAATTTACATGCTGGACTAAGTAGAGCAGCGCGGTGACTTGAACAGATGCATTGTTTAGCAACAAAGACCGTGTCTTTAGAAGTTGTTCGTGACAACTAAGCTTTTATAGCTGGACGCCTACGTGTGTGTATATTGCAGAAATTTTAACAATCGCTGCTATGGGAGTTACAAGGTAAACACCTCTCGTGGGTCAGATCCCCCTCAAAGGCGAAGTTGAGAGTTCGTTTTTGCATAATTAAGGTTTCGCTTTGTGGAGTTCTGGTGCATTGAGAAGTTGGAATTTGCTAGTTATTAATATATTATTTTTTTTTAATTAAGCTTTAAATAAAATATCTATTGCTAAACAACTAAACAACTTCCGCAGAAATTACCTTTTTTAATGCAATACAAAAAAAAAACTTTTTTTAATTGAAAATCTGACCGACCTTTGTCAAGTGAAACGTCACTATGATAGCGAAGCAACTAGACTCCCCCCCCCCCTCCATAAGGAATAGATAAATCTAATTTCATGCACATTAATATAACTTATACATTATACGCTACTGCATTATGCAACATAATATTTACATAATGTTGCTAACTTAATGTGTCATTTGTTATGACACGTAGTTTAATTAATTTTTACCTAATTAATTCTTATTAATATATTAATTTTAATGTTTCAACCCACTATATTCCTTTGTAATTAATTCTTAATGCAAACTAACCTTACATCTTCCCATAATTATCTTTACTCAATGTAAGGTTCGAACTCGCCCTTTTTCAACAACAAATATTTAATATTTTTATTTTAATTAAAATTTCAATGGATGGCATAAAATGGATGGCATTTAAAGAGCAGGCATTCCGTTAACACATTTCTGCAATTTTTCTGGAAAACAGTAGCCGTCTCAATATCAACATGCATTGTCAAATAAAATATGGTTACTGCTTCATAAAAATTAAAATTTAATGCAGAATAGTTATTCCATTGTCATTCAGTTTCAACAAGTAATCTGAGAAAATAAGAACATTTTAGTGTACACTAATGCGTACGTGGATAAAATGCCGTATTTTGACCAACTTTTAGACTATTTATCAATTTTCATATTTCACTTCTTTTTTGGATTTGCTAAAATTTAATTACTTATTTTTAATTTTACCTTTTATTTATTTAGTTTTTCTCTTATATTTATTTATTTTTACTTTTTACTTTTATTATTTAATTTATTTCATTTTTTAAATTTTATTTTAAATTTACTTTATTTTTAATGTAATTTTTATTTGTTTATTTTATTTATTTATTTTGTTACTTATTTTGTTTCAACAACATTTTCCTCTCAACTTCAAAAATGAAAATCATTCCAAATCGATTTTAGACCTACTCGTCCTCTTTTTGAATCGTATACAAATTTTCTCTTTGCTTTGAAACTTTTTTGGCTGCAAATACAAAAAAGTATAGGTCATGTCTTTGTTTACTCTTTTTATCAGCTTGTTCAAGAACAATGAAACTACTTTGCCGTGTCATTTATACACCGATACAGTTTTTAAATTCAATCATCCGTGATTAACGTTAAAAAAAACTTCTTCCCCATTTTAAATGACACGTTTTGAATTCCAACCTTTTTAAAATTCAATGCGCTACTTCTCAGACATTAAGATTAAAATTTTTTGATTACAATTTGAATAATTACAAAACAGTTACAGACATCACGTCTTTTGTCAAAAGAGGATTTTCTTTCAGCGGCTAGAGAAATCGCATTCTTTTATAAATATACAGCGTAAAAAATAAATTTATAGGAAAAAGAAGAATTTTGTTCTTACTTCTTGTTATATCCCAATTACAGAACTCCATAACGAGTTATAGTACATTGAATTTGTTTGGAAAGAACTTGTAAAGTCTACCGAGTCTGAAGCAGTCTGTTCTAATGTAGTAGAAATAGAAATTTTTATTTTTTAACTTTTTATTACTCAATAAATTCAAAAAGTATTTAGGTTAAAAGTTACGATAAATTCTTCTAGCATTTTTGTTAATATTTAAATAATAGAAAAATCATTTTCAACTAACAGACGGTGGGTGTTTTCGGGTGGGGCCAGTTCACCCAAAATTCCAGTCTAAAAACGTGTTCCCTCCCTTTTGTTCCGGTCTAAAAAGTGTTCCACGTTTAAAAATAAAAACAACGAGTTCTTTAGATTGCTGTGCATATTGTTGTAGATTAAGACACTCAAAGTAACTTTAGGAATTTGTCATAGTATTTGGTGTTGATGTAAAGTAATCTTGAATGTATACTGAAATTTAACGACTTGAAAAAAAAAATTCACCTAGGGTACTAGGCCTTGCAAAAACAACATACCTCACATCGAATTTTTAATTTTTTTTCCATAAATTTTATACTTGGAGTATTTATCTCAATGTCAAAGAATAAAACCATAAAAAATTGCATTAATTTTCAAAAAAAGAAAAAACAAAAGGATTTTCGGCAAAAGATAAATTTAAAAAAAAATCATTTATTTTCTTTTTAAAATGCATTTGTAATCACTCAATTCTGTATTTTAATTTTAAATACTTTCTTGTTCTGTAACGTTGTTAGATTTGTAATTGTGATTGTTTCCTGCTTTAAAAACTTTCTTCCAACACCTACATGTTTTTCTGTTTTTTCGCTTTGCTCAACCATCCGCTCGTTTGTCCCACAATCAAACCTCTACTGAACAAACATTGGATAATTTGTAATGAGTAAACATGTAATGAGTAAACATTAAAAACATGTTCTTTCCATAAGCAGAGTTGGGCCTCCGCTTATCTGAATCACGTTTGTTTTAAACAGTTTTGATTCAATTAAGCGGTTAATTTAATACAGCTGAATTTTGTACTGTTTTTGATGATTTAATTCAAAAAAGCTGTTGATTCAACCGACCATTAACTCAATTAACAGGTATCTACTGTATAAATACAGCGAGTGCCGGATAAAGGAATCAGTGTTAAATTGAATCAGCCGCTTTAATGAATCAAATCGTTAAAAACAAAGCAAAATCCCGCTGTATTAAATTAGTCGCTTTATTGCATAAAAACTGTTTAAAACAAACGTGATTCAGATAAGCAGCGGCATTGTACAGGTAAACTGTTATGGATGAAAGTACGAAGCAAACGAAAAGAAAAAAAACATATATAAATGAAACGTGAACCAGAAAAAAAGAAAAATAATTGAAATTACAAACTGTAAACTGACTGAAAACAAACCCAAACTAACCTAAATGGATTGTCCCTAAGCTGCAAAAGTTTTTTTATTTGTTTTTCTTTTTCTCAAGTTTATATTTTATCTTCATTGATTTATTCTTCGCATGTTAGGCGCAAGAAAATTTCGATTAATTAAATTTAATTTTGTTTCAGCTTATATTTTTTTTTCCAATTAAGGGCACAAAATATACAATTTTGAAGCCAAACAGAACAGTAAAGCTCCTACAGCGTGGAAGTGGAGATTGCAGGACAATGTTGCTAGAGAATATTATTTATGAGTTTATAAAGGTTAAAAATTTGCTACAATTTATCGATTTTATAATCCGTTCAAATTTTTCTTTTATTTTTGAAAGTCTAATGTAGACTAATTCTTCATATCACATCAATTTTATTGTTTCAAGACATGAATGTTGATTGCTGATGCATTTTCAAGCCATAATTATTGATTCCTGATACATTTCTGCTCCTGTCCTTTTACTTTTATCTTCTGAACTCTTCAATGGATAGATTTTGCATACATTCTTTTAACTGATGATTTGTGGAGGTGACTTCACGAACCTGATCACTATCCTGATCAGGACACCTATTTTCCTCTAATAACGCTTTTTATATTCTGAGGAAATAACTCTTTCCTTTTCCATCAGTAAAAGTGAGTCATCAGTGTGCACAACGGTTGTGTATTTTCAAAAAATATGTATCAATTCCTTATACATCTTTTTTTGAATTCATTTTGCAAGGTAGATTTTGAAAATGAGTACGCTAAATAATCATCATTCCAATCAAGGGCACAAATTTTCCTCTCATAACTCTTTTCATACTCTCAAGAACCAACTCTCTCCTCTTTCCAACAGTAAAAGCGAGCTTTTAATGTGCACATTAATTGTGTCTATTCAAGCCATGATTATTGATTCCTGATACATCTTTTTTTTTTTTTTTGGATTATTATCACTTTTACCTTCTGAACTCTTCAATAGATATATTTTGCATACATATCTTTACCTAATGCTATTTGAAGTTGACTGCACGAACTAATCACCATTATGATAAGGACACCGATTTTCCTCTCATAATGCTTATCATATCCTCAAAAACTAACTCGCTCATTTTCCCATTAATTAAGCCGAGCTTTCAATGTGCACGTAAATTGTGTCTTTTCAAAAAACATGTATCTACTAGCTGCCAGGGCAGCTAGATTAGCTTCCTGCGGCATGTTGATGCATAACGTCTCCCCTCTCTAACTTTTACCTCATTCTGAAGTTATATTATTTGATATAATTTAATGTTCATTCGATTTCAAGACATACCACGTACGTGGCCCGGCGTTGCACGGGCACTTCGTGCCTTTAAAGTAGTGAGAAAATTTTCAAGAAAGTACTCCCCGCCAAGGCGGCTCGCTAATAGGCGCTTCACGGCTTTACTTTTTTCCTATATAAAAAATCATTCGAATTATTGAGATGCTTCGCGCTTTCAAGATGGTGAGGAGAGTTTCAGTAAGTTCAGCCGTTACCATCGAAACTCCAAGCCTTCTGTCTGAAACGGTTGCTAGGGACTACGTCATCACATTGGGGCCAGTTTCTTTCATTTTCCAGCTTGTTATTATACGCAAAACCCATTCAAACTAGCTAGAAGAATCTTATTCCAGTTGGATTTTATCACCGAAACCTACATTAGGATCATAAAAGGTAAGTTGTGCTTTCTTTCATGCATAATAGTCCTTTATAATCTTGAATTTAACTTATTTTTAAGTAATAAATGAAATTTCCGGTAGTTTCCGAATTAGTTGACTGAGCTTTAAGTTTACTTGATCTATTTCAGACTTTCTGTGCGAAATTTAAATATTTATTGATGGAAAATGCTTGCCTAATTGAAAATTCTTTTTCCTGATTGTAAAAGCTGCACTTTTTCAAAGTAATCTTCTGGTTCGAAAATTAAGTCAAGAAGTTAGCTAAACTAACCATTTTCCTAAACCATATCCAACGATTTCGTATTGAAATGAAGTTAATGTATTACATGTTAGAGGATTATAAAATATTTAAAGCGTTTAGGTTATTGCATTGACGAACACTTTGTATCTATTCTAAACTCAAATACAACCTGCAGACTCAAATAAACCTGCATATCTATGAGCAGCCATTTTCAGTAAAGTAATCTATTCCTGGTAAAACACTCAAGTCCTTCGTGTGCTATATGATAAATATGCTGTGATATTTACATTGTAAATTGACAGATTTAATGATAAGAATTTTACTAATACTTGGATTTGGCCCGCTTTCAAAAAGTTTGCTGAAAGTAAAATATGTACCGATTTGCGTATTGTATCTTCGACAATTAATTTCGCCAAAAATTTGCAAAAACCACTTTAGTAAAATCTTTTTCCAAACCTTAAAACTTGACTTAATTTTTAATAAAAGTTTTTTTGTCAATATTTTTTTTTTTTTTTGGATGTAATTTCAAGTTCGCTAACTTTACGTTAGTCAATTAGAGCAAAATTTTTGGCGAAATTTCAAAAGCCATTTAACAAGATTAACACAATTCTCTCAAATTGGAAGAAATCGGTCAACGAAATAAATGAAGCCGTAAAACAAAATTAAAACTAACATAAAAGTTGCGCAAAACATTTTGAAAGACGTTCAAATGGTGAGATTTTTGGCGCAATTTTATTATTACGAAAACTATCGCATCTTTCGACGACAGTTTTGGTTTGACGAAATTTTAACTACTCCTTGACATTTTATAGCTCTGAATGGTTTTTGAAGGTCTAATTTGTTAAAAAAGAAAAGTTTGCGAGTCAAGAAATTGAGCCAAATTTTTAGCTTCGCCAACACCAACGTTATCGAAAATCTCTATTGTACCTTTAAATTTGAGCAATACACGGGGCTGACAACCTACTATTTATCCCAACTAAAGAAATAATGTAGAAGCAAACAAACTGATATTGAAAATTTACTACAAATTGCGCTTTTGTAAAAAAAAATCAAGCATGAATAAAACCTTACTTATTAGAAAAAAATAAGTTAAAAATAATTCCAGAAAGCCACCCAAAATTTCTACTTATCTCAACATTATGATAATGAATAACCATGTATTAATATGTGCAAAAAACATTAAAGTAATTCTTATGAATAATATTGAACTTTCAATTATAAATACAAATAATAAAATCATATAAATTTTTGAGCTTTGGTCACACATTTTAAAATTCTGTAATTTACTGACAACCATGATTTTAGTTTTGAGTTTTTGACAGATTTAATTATAATAGCAAAAATTAAATAAAACTTCGTCAGGCAGTTTAAAACCTTTTAGTATAAATAATTCTAACAAGCATAATTCATGTTTTGTACTAATGAACATTTATATCAATACATTACATCATAACATTTTTTTCCTTCCTGAATTTTTTCAGACCGACTGGAAAAGAATGCCAAACAGCTCGATTTCTGAGTATAGAGGAAACTGATTAGAAAAAAAGAGCTCATATTTTTTCGCTCCCTTGATCTTCTGTTTGTAATTTATGAAAAATACACTGGCATGTAAATAAATATTTTTTAGAATTGTGCTTTGGATATTCATTTCAGAAAAGTTTTATATGATCCAAAAGTTTGATTTTCTTCTTTTCAAAATCAACAATTTTTCAACAGAGAAAAGTTCAATAAAAATGTGCCAATAATAAGCGCCAATATAATTCGCTGGCCTCAAGTGAGTGACGTCACAAATCAGACAGAAGGCTTGGAGTTTCGATGGTAACGGTTCAGCTCGCTCAAAGAAAAAAAGCAGACATAGACACTCAGTTTTTAATATAAGTAGATGGCTTTTCAACAAATGAATGTTTCAAAATATTACAAGTAGCTAGCGATAAAAATTCTACGTAAGTGGCCCGCTTATGAGTTTCGTGTTTGATTTAGTTAAGCCTTCATTCAAAATTCTCATTATCATTGTTACACTGTTTCATAGCAACGACGGTTTGCAAGAATGAATTTCATATTTAATCATTTATTAGGCTTAATCGCTATAAATTTGACTACTTATTAATTAATATCTTCGCTAATTAAAATCGTATAAATATATAGATTGAAACTAATGAAGCCTGAAAAATTACCTATCTATCGGTACCTGGTTCGACTTTCAGTTCATTGGCGTTCAGGAGAAAGAAGCGTGACATAGAAAGATAGAAAGAAAGATAGAAAGATAGTTAGAAAGATACTCAGTTTTTAATATAAGTAGATTCTATATACATCTTTTTTGAATTCATTTTGCAACGTAGATTTTGAAGATGAGTACGCTTAGAAATCAACATTCTAATCAAGGACATCAATTTTCGTCTCATAACACTTTTGATATTCTCATGAACGACTCTCTCTTTTTCCCAACAGTAAAAGCGAGCGTTTAATGTGCACACCACTTGTGTCTTTCCAAAAGCCACGATCATCACTCGAAGCGAACGATTAAAATCAACATCTGACAATGTCCCGTCAGTGTCACGGATGCCTGCTTGCCTTCACGGTACATAAACCCAGTCGCGTGGCAGATTCGCCAAATCCCTTCCTCCTCAGGTGAATCCGAATACATTTTGCGGAATATCCTCACATCGTTGGCTGGAAGCGTCACAAGAATGTCAAGTGTCCATTCACAAAAGTGAGTGTGAAGAACCCGGATCGGCCCTGGATGGAGGTTCTCTTGGTTATAAATTTTAATGTCCTCAGCGTATTGTGAGGGAAGTGCTCGCAAGGTTATGGATTTTCTGGTTTTGGATTGGAGAAGTTTCTGAGGTTTTTGGATTTTGTTGATAAAATGGTGGAAAATGAGGAAAATATTCTGAAAATAATTTTAAACCTTTATGAGGCAGTGGCAAATAACTGTCCACCAAGTCCAACAAAAGTTAAGTGTCTGTAATAAACTAGTTGGCCATATCTTCATAGTCAATGCCTTTCTGATGATAAATGAAGTATAATGTATTAGTGATGGAAAGAATACTTCCTGTAA
The DNA here is from genome assembly GCA_038373865.1 of Uloborus plumipes. NCBI lineage: Eukaryota > Metazoa > Arthropoda > Arachnida > Araneae > Uloboridae > Uloborus > Uloborus plumipes. The sequence goes on along the minus strand of JAXGGA010021411.1, from coordinate 7,361 downwards.
TTAATTGAAAATAATTTCTAATTCCAATGTTCAATTCCGAATTTCTGAATTAAATACGTAAATCTGCATAATTTTAAGCTTTTTATTAAAATATTAACAGTTCTTACTACTTATTATTCACTGTCAAATTATTTTGTAAAACGCTTACGCACACACATTGTCTTTTAATATTTTCTTCTCTATTCTGTCTCATTTAATCACTCTAATTTCTATTTCACACAGGTCTTAAATTTCTAATAAAGGAAATTCGAGAGCCAGATAGTCTACGTTGCTGATTTTAATGCATAAATAGACTGAGTTTCGGCCACTAAGAAAAAATTAGTATAAAATGTAAAAAAAAACACCTGAACTGAACTAAGCAAATTCAGTACTGTTTTTACATAGTTTTTGTTTCTTACGATATGAAGTTGGCACTAAAATTCGACAACTTATGAAAGTTCAACCATCTCCCATAAGAAAAAAAACATCTTAACGAAAAGCAAAATGACTAAAACACTTTGAAAATCAAATTTATTGTGGTTTGAATGCTTGGCAATATACAGGTAAAAGAAAAAAAAATGAAAACATTAAATCACACAGAATATGCAGAATGCAGTATTCAAGTGTTTCGGGATTTCAAGGAACTCCTTTTCACTTTCTCCTTTTCAAAAAAGTGAGCCTTTGAATGTAAAGTCATTCGATTAAAGCTTGGTTTTCATTAAAAAAGACTCCCTTAAAACCCCGAAACACGTGTATTTAGGATTTGGCAAATTTATATGATTTTATGTTGTTACTTTTTCCTTTCACTTCTCTGCACATAAATATTTATTTTTCTCTAAACACTAATATATTCACTTTGCCTTTGGTTGGTATGCGTCACATTTATTCAAAATATTTAACTTACAAATTTTGATTTCGCTTCACATTCCTTTCCAAGTATTTTTAGTGCATTGCACTTTTTCGCAAAAGGAAAAATTTAGTTTAAGGTTGACGTATCGAGAAGTCAAACAACGTACAGAAAAAAAAACAAAAAACATGGCATTGTTTCCGAAGTTGAACGCTCGAATGCCAATGTTGCAGAGTTGTGGTCAAATATTTAGAAATCAAGAAAATGAAATTAGATTAAGGTCGAACGTACGAATTCGCGTGTTTTGAGAAACCACTCTTTTGTCTTACTCGTAGCAAGCAGAGAACGTGATAATGTTCTTTTGTCAATAGAAAGCGCTAAACAAAGCATTTGTTTAAGAAAACACGCTTTTTGACCAGGAAATGGACAATTCGTGAGATTTTTTGGCTTATGTAAATGTCATCGAACCTAAGTGTTTCAGTGTTAGTAAAGATTTTATGAATATTTTATCAGACTAGGGATGGTAAAATGTGGGCAAAAGTAAATTTATAAGACTAGTTTTAAAAGATGGCATTAGTAATTGCCCTTAAGCTAAACTAATATTAGACACATGCCAATGTAAAAAAATATTTCTTTTTGAATTTTTTTGCATTTTCATCATCTATCTCCTTTCAGTTTATTTTAAGAAGATGCTTGTTTGGAAATGAAATAATTTTGTGAAATAAAGAAGCAATAGAAAAATGCAATGTTGAAATTGCACAAATTAGCTACTTATTGCAGATGAGTGTTTCGGGCTTTCAAGAAATCCCCTTTTCAATGCAAAAATGAACTTTCGGATGTAAAGTCATCCGAGAAAAAATTACTTATCACTCACTTTTTGCCTTCAAAATGGAGTTCTTTGGAACCCCGAAACACCTGCCTCCACCCAGTTGCAATTTCAACATTGTACTTTCCTAATGTTACTATGCTTACTTAGTTCCCGCTGAAAGTAAAACTTGAAAATAACTTCGAATTTCTATATTTAGAGGTACCAACGCTAATTTGTTTGCACAGATAATATACTGAAACGAATGTTACGATAATTTAAAGCTATACAATCCTTCGGAATATTATCGAAAAGCATGCGGATAAAATCATTTTCTGACTATTTAGAACAAAGCAGTGAGTAACCGCCTATAAGCAAGGGCTAAGGCACGAACATGCAATACACCGCCAACTCGGTAATTTCCCTCCATGGACTGCAGTTTCGTGCTTATTATGCACACATCAGCATGGAATAGGAAAGTAACCGAGTTGGAAGCAAAAATCCTCTGTTGTTGTTGCATGCCCCCGTTGGTCAGCGGTGCTAGACCAGGTCCATGATGTTGTACACCCTAAGGAAATCTAACACCAGCAAAGGATCGTCCGCCAAATCCTGTCTGTTAAGTCCCAGGCACTCAAGGATGTGGAGAGGAGATGCCTCTTGAACAGAACAGTTGGTACATGTTTGAAATCTCTTAGCACCCCCAATGAATTTCATAGTTTTAAGATGACCACTACGAAGGCGGGCAAGAGTGGTTTGCTCCTGTCTATTGAATTCTTGAGCCAGGGAACCTCCAGGACGAGGACACTGATACCAGTGGTGCTCTGGGGGGACATTCCAAGTAATCCCATTTTGGTGTTTAATCTTTGAGAAAATCTCACTATAGGTTAGCGGTGCTGACTGCGCAGTGGGCTCACAAGCACCTGCTTTTGCCAAAATATCTGCGATCTCGTTGCCCTCTAGATTTACGTGTGAGGGAATCCATTGTAGGTGAATAATGTGCGAAGTGGAGAGTTGTTTTAGTTTGCTGATAATTGATGTTCCCACCTTATCTCTTACTCTCTCCAATCTGGCCAAGTGTTGAATTGCACTTCTACTATCAAAAAAAAAAAAAAAAAATCCTCTTATAGAGCAAAGAGGAGTACGACATGTTCTTGCCTTAGTCCTTGTTTAAGGGCGGTTATTCACTGCTTTATACCCGAGCTCTGCCTTAAAATTTAGGAGTTGTACCGTACCAAGTGCGGTCGCTCGCTGGAATACAAATTTCACATTAGCTACCAGTTTTTTTTGGTTCTCTTTGCTCTATAAGAAGATTGTTGCCTCCAACTCAGCTACTTTCGCATTCCATGCTGATGAGTGCATAATAAGCACGAAACTGCAGTCCATGGATCGAAATAGCCGAGTTGGCGGTGTATTGCATGTTCTTTGGTTGTTAAGTGGGGATCAAGAAAAATATGTTGAGTTCACATATTTGCTGTGTTTCCTGGGAAATGCTTTTGTCAGCTTGGGCTGAAGGATCTCGGCACATGAGCTTTTCCTTGCCTATGGTGTGGTCGTGAGCCACATGATGCTTCATCTGACAGCTACTTCGGCATTACATAAGTAATTTATTACATTAAAAGTACTTTATATTTACTGTAATAATTTTGGAAATCATTATGAGTAATAGAGCTTTAAATGGCTCCAAGAAGTAAGAAATCATTTAATTATTTAAACACCATCAAGAGTCATTCCATAGTGACTAACATAACATTCAGAGCTGATTATGTAACTGTTTTTACTTGTAACTTAAAGGATAAAAACTATTTTTCAGTTATGCTGGTGGATTTACAATGTACATGGTATCTATGTATCATTTCTGTTAACAATTTAAAACAAAATTACTGACAGTAGATATTTTTTCAACCAAAAAAGCAGCGTGACTAACGTAACATTTTTGCAATCCTGAAAATGAATGCTCATGTTGTGAGGCGAAAATTTCTCAAAGTCAAGCAAGTGCTAAAAATTGAATGATATATTTGAAAAACGTGTAAAGTTGGCTTTTAAAAACATAAAAGATATTAATTTTTTTTTAGTCCTAAGTGTCACTTTCACTAAAGATGGAGTGTGACTTACGTAACCATCGAATAACAAGCAGTAAACACACTACAAACTATTTATTATGGCTAATCTCAATGATAATTACGATACTTTTTCATTTTTTAAAAATTTCTTATTATTTTTATTTATTTATTTATTTTTTGATACTTTTTTCACTTCGGTTTTTTTTTTTTTTTTTTTTTTTTTTTTTTTTTTTTTTTTTTTTTGTCTTCGGCTGAGGTTGACATTTCTATGGAATAACCCATTACACTTTATTTTTACGATACAAGATTTCTTATTTGGTTTTCGCTAAAAATAAAGCACTTAAAATGCAAAATTCCAACATTTTTCTACTGTTAGTATGGAATCCAAAACTCGTTTCTTCAAATACCCCAAAAGACTCATTTCTGCGGCTTTTTACTTTCCAATGGCAGTATATAGTTGTGTTGAAACTAATAATGTGGGTTGCTGATGATGAATTATGCAGAAAACATTCCCATGTAAAACGATGTAAAAGCACAAGCATTGCAAAATTCTTGCACATACGTGTTTTAATTTGCAAGGAGTTATTTCCCAGGGGAAAAGAAAAGCTTCGTGTTTCCTACTTTGAGGGCCCTGTTCCAGAAAAAGATTGGTTCCCCCTCTCATTGAAATATTTCTTCAAATAAGGAAAACTAACGTATATACGTAACGGTTCCGTATATACGTACTTATACTATATACGTATAACGTACATAATACAAAAAGTATGACGCATATTATACAAAAGTGTAACGTATATTATATGGGTAACAAATATGCGAATGAACACGTACAAAATACGAAAAACCGTAATCACACTACGTACATGACTATGCAGAAAAATATTAAGAAAAATAAAAAAAATTACACGATTTTTTTTCTCCATTTTTCCCTAGTCCCCGTCGTTTCGCAGATTCAAAATCCCTACATATCTTAAAAGACAAGATTTAAAGAGAAAAACTGGGGAGGAAAGGGGGGGGGGCAATTACACTCAATTTTTCATAGTCTTTGTTAAATATGGACAAGTCAACAACATTAACACCCTTTTTCTCTCCTTGAGAGTTATTTCTCAGTCATACTACGTGAGAAAAAAATATTTAAAGATATTTTTTCCAACTTATGCTAAATAGTAATTTGTGTCAGCAGAAGCTATTTTAGTGTGTTATGAGTCAACTGAAGAAAGAGAAAAGAAATACGAAATCACGACACGCTTTCCTCAACGGGTCAATCTAAGAGTGCTACTTTTTTGACAACGTTTATTTTAGAATTTGTTTCAGTCTGGTGAAGCGGCTGAATGCAAATGACTTCCAGAGATAGAATTCTTTTCAGTAAAAGAGAAAAAAAAAAAGAACAGAAGTTAATGAGAAGGGAGCGATTTTGCAATACATCGCCAACTCGATTATTTTGATCCAAGGACTGCAGTTTCGTGCTTATTATGCACTCATTGGCATGGAATACGAAAGTAACCGAGTGGGAGGCAAAAATCCTCTTAAAGAGCAAAGAGAGCCAAAAAAAAAAAAAACTGGTAGCTAATGTGAAATTAGAATACCAGCGAGCGACCGCACTTGGTATGGTAACTCGTAAATTTTGAGGCAAAGCTCGGGTATAAAGCAGTAAGTAACCGCCCATAAGCCAGGGCTAAGGCAGAAACATGCAATTACACCGCCAAAGAGGATTTTTGCCTCCAACTCGGTTACTTTCGTATTCCATGCTGATGAGTGCATAATAAGCACAAAACTGCAGTCCATGGATCGAAATAACCGAGTTGGCGGTGTGTTGCATGTTCCTGCATTAGCCCTTGCTTAGAGGTGGTTACTCACTGCTTTATAAGGGAGACATTATTTTTGTACGGAAACCCTTTATGACAAAAAAACTTTTTCAGCACGGATTGTATAATGTATTGCAGCCGCATGTTTTGGAATTACACAAAAGAACCTTTTCCATGTAAATAATTATTTAAAGAAGAAAAAAATCGTGACTAAAAAGAGAAAAAAAAAATTCACAATGTGGGGCGCGAGTCCCACGCGCGTGTTATAGTTGTTGCATTAAAATTTAACTGTCAATTTTATATAATAGCACTGTGAAAGATATTAACTGATGTTGTAAGTTTCCTTATTGATTTCTACTCTTTACACCTCTTATGGTCATATATAACTCTTGCTCCATGCTTTTAGCGCCCCATGATATATATATATATATACAGTATAACTTCGATTTAACGATACCCGATTTAACGATTTCCCCAATTTAACGATACATTTCATTGGTCCCGACTCATATGCCTTGAATTTAATGTTAAAACTTCCTCAATTTAACGATAGCTTTCCTCGATTTAACGATGATATCGGGCAGGGCCAAATTATCTCTCGTCAAACATACAGTAGTATATGTTTAAAATATTTTTCTATTTTACTTGCAACAGCATGAAACCTCATGTTCTAATAGTAAAAAGATTCATCCTTCAGTAACGTCCAAACTTCCAGCATTCCAAACACAATTTTTTTGCATCTTGAGAGGAGAGTGATCAGTCGAGAAAAATGAGGTCGAAAAAAGTGAAATTTTCTCAACAAAAGAAAACAAAGATCGATGAAATAACTTTGGAAATAATATAAATGCGCAGTTTTCTTATCGAAGCAAAATAACGTATGTTTAAGCGTTCACTTAATTATCAGTAGTTTAATCCGTTTAACTTATAAGTATGCTTTCTCGATTTAACGATATCCTCAATTTAACGATAATTTTTTACAGTCCATAGGCAATCGTTAAATCGAGGTTATACTGTATTTTTAATTTTTAGTTCGTTTTTAAAATGTGGTCAATTTAAAACCTTTTCTTTTTGCACTCATTTTCTGCTTTTTAGCCTACTTTCCCGTTAAAAATAAAAGAAAGACGAAAAAAGTATTAAAATTGGCTTAATGCATCTAAAAAATATCGCCAAGTCCAAAAAATATCGCCAAGTTAAAAAAAATATCGCCAAGTCCAAAAAATATCGCCAAGTTAAAAAAATAAAAAGGTAAAATGAATATCGAAAAATTAAAAATTTGAAAGTAGGGTATTGAGATGGGGAATTTGTGTGTCGGTCTGTCGGTCTGTCGGTCTGTCGGTCGGTCTGTCTGTCTGTCCCCCCCTAATAACTTTTGAATGAATATTCCGATTTGGACAAACTTTTTTTTGTTGGAAAGATCTCGGCGAGTACAGCTCATTCCCATATTTGATTTTTCGATTTGAACAATTTTTGGTTCAACTTTGAGCCGTTCAAACAACCTGTCCCGCGATGCTAACTTTTTAGTTAACAGTCCGATTTGAACAAACTTTTTTTTGTTCGAAAGATCTTTTCAAGGATACTTCATTCCTGTATCTTTATTTTCGATTTGAACAATTTTTCGTTCAACATTGAACCGTTCAAGCAACCTTCCCCCCCCCCCCCTAATAACTTTTGAATGAACATTCCGATTTGAACAAACTTTTTTTTGTTGGATAGATCTCGGCGATTACAACTCATTCCCATATTTGATTTTTCGATTTGAACAATTTTGGTTCAACATTGAACCGTTCAAGCAACCTTTCCCCCCCCTAATAACTTTTGAATGAACATTCCGATTTGAACAAACTTTTTTTTGTTGGAAAGATTTC
>JAXGGA010021410.1:0-16625 GCA_038373865.1 Uloborus plumipes | reverse complement strand
AGGGTGGGATGTGGTACGCGTCGTCTGCTGCTTCTGGCAGCTCGCATAGCGGAGGGGGGAGAAGTTCACTCTCATATTCCAAAACCCTGCGGTTTCAGCTAACAAACCACGAGGGGGTGTAATAGTGGCTGTCAAAAAGAATTATGAGGGAGGGGGGTCGAGGGGCTTGTCATGGGTGTTCCGAGCCCTCCGGCTGTAGCGTGCGCTCTCCTTTCTGTTATTATTTTTGTCATTATTCTTTTTAAAATCAGAGGTGACTCGGCGGACGTGTTTGACATCGAGGATTGATATTCAGAACAAGATGGAGATGGTGCTTTTACTCTGATGGTGGTAGATGTGATTGGGCATGCTCAAGTTTTACGTTTTGTTTTCCCAAAGACCCTTAAATGTGCTTCATATCAAATGTTGTTGATGTCCAAAATAGGATAGAGGCGATATGTATGTTAAGATATTGGTAGATATGATTGTGCGCAGTTTTATCTCACCCACATTTTTTCTCTAAAGATACATTTGGTTGCCATTAAACCTGAACCTGCCGTCATAATATAAAATGCCCTAAGTCCAAATTTTGCTGCACTTCATTTCTACAGATTTTTAATTGTTTATTCAAAGATATAGTTATCAAAGAAATTTAAACTTTGTTCCTGCAGGGTTCTACTCATGAGTTCAAAAAAATTTCCAGCGTTTCTGAAGGTTAAAAATTTGTCTTCTACTTTTTCCTAAATATGACTATATGGATATGACTGCTAGATATGATATATCTAGCTCTATACTGCCCGCATACATTTTTTTGCCTGAAGATGCCTTTGGTTGCCGTAAAATATTGCTGATATTCAGAGCAAGCTTGAGATTGCGGTTTTACTCGGATAGTTGCAGATGTTATTGGTCATTTTCAAGTCTTGCACTTTCCCCCTAAATCTCCATAAATTTGCTTGCTATGAAATGTGGTTGGTTTGGTGGTCAGGATAAGATGGAAATGATGCTTTTACGACGATACATTTGGTTTCCACCAAATGGTCATGATATTCATAACAAAATTGACATTTTAGTTTTACTCTGATAGCTGTAGATGTAAATATTCGGCTTGTTCATGTCTTACATTTTTTTCCCCAAGCACCCTTAAATTTGCTTCTAATCAAACGTTGCTCATGTTCAGAATAACATGGAGGTGATACTTTTATATGGATGCTGATTGATTTTTTTTTTTTTTTTTTTTTTTTTTGTCGTGTCTATGACTTAGCCCAGTGGTTCTCAACCTTTTAAAGGCTAACGCCCCCTTTACGAGTGAAATTTTCTCCAACGCCCCCTTGATATTAAAAATGAGGGGGTGTGCTGAAAGAGGTTTGAAGTTTAATTTTTTTTCCTTATTAGTCATTATTAGAATAAAAATGACGAATGTAGAAATAAAAAACAAATCTAGGACGTAAAATGTTTAATTTTTAAAAGAATAATAACAAAATAAAATAGAAATAAACAAGCAAAAAAAATGTTTTCCTCAAAAAATGAAGGAAACAATTAAATGCAATAAAAATAAACAAGCAAAGCACTGCAATATGTTACCCATAAGCCAGGGCTAAGGCAGAACTCAGGAGTCAGGAATGGTCAATAATCGAGCTGGAGGCAAAAATCTTCTTATTGAATCCAAAACAGCCTTTAAGCCTAGTAAATAAAATGTATTTACCTTACCAGCCAGTACATTTTATCTACCAGTTTGAAGGCTATCTTGGCTTCAATAAGAGGATTTTTGCCTCCAGCTCGATTTTTGGCCATGCCTGACTGAGGAGTCCACAATAAGGACGAAACTGCAGTCTCGGGATGTCATGATCGAGCTGTGGGTGTAATTGCTAAAGCAAAGCATTCTTTTTCTCATTCAAAATATGAAAGGAACATTAAGAAATATATGTTAGTGAGATATTTGTTCTTGGTGGTTTAAAACCAGTTTCCTCACGGTCGGTTTAATATTTTTTGCAAGGTGAAGACGCAAGTTACCTCTTGGGACCTTTTGGGAGTCGATTTCTCTGTTTTGTAACTAGATCGATGACAACACTGAATCCTCGTTCGACGAGGTAGGAAGCGGGAAAGACGATTAAAAAAAATTTGCCGATAGCTCACAGTCCAGGATAAAGGCTACTAAGGTCTCCTTGCAGACAAAATCCTGTAAGATTGTTAACATTCTGGAAACCAGCTTTTCAAGTTTCAGTGGTTGAAAATTCCACCAAGTCTTACTGATACTGAACATCTGAAGGAGAGTTCACTAAAAAGAAACCATGAAAGTAAATTAATGAAGTGAGCAAAGCCTAAGTTAAAATACTGAGGTCAAACAAAACAGTCAAACTAAGCGGGCACTCTATGCATTGCAAATACGATTGCCAGGTAAAAATTTAGAAAAATAACCAAACCGAGGGAAATAGCCAAAGTGCACGGATACCAAGGCCCATCGAGATATTTTGGATATATTTAGGGTAAACTTACTTTCTCATAAGTACTAAGCTAAGTTATGAGAAAATGTGAAAGAAAATTAAGAAAGTAAAAAAAGAAAAAAACGATGACGTTTAATGTTCTGCCTAAAACGCTATTTGTGGGAGACACTAGAATGCAATTGTGAATTTTTTTCGCAGTATTTTGAGTCCCCCTATTAAATTTTGGCAATAGGCATTGAAATTTGGTATCCTAAACGAGGAATTGTTCACGTAGGGTATGTCATAAAAATAAAAGTTTTTTTTTTCGACTTGGTACACGCACTTTCCTATGTATTCACTCATTTTGAGTTAATTGGTACAAAAAAAAGTTTTTGGAAAAAAAAATTAGCTACCGGGAAAACGCAATTAAAATAAGTGTTTTTTCAAAAAAATCACTATTTTCAGGCTCAAAACGCAATATAGCTGCGGGAGTTTTTAAAAAGATTGTTCTGCTAGCTTAAATGCATGTTTTGAACTCTAATCAACATACTTTCCTTATAAAAAATGCAATTAAATATACATTTCGTCTCTTTTTGTTTTTAAAAAGAGCAGAAACTATCGGAAATCGTTCCTACTGAAACGGGTTACGCTTTTGGTCAATCGACACCGCTGTCTTCGTTAGGCAGTCATTTGTTCAGGTGAAAATGCCACATACATCAAGTGACCCCCATTTTGCTTATTAACACCCCCCCCCCCAAGATAACTTTTGACCAGCAGACGCGTTTTCACTAAAATGTCTTTCATCCTGCGTAAGATTTTTATATTAGTTGCGCTTTCTGACAAAAGGCAAATTGAGATTATCTTTTTTGTTTTATTAAAGGATGGATTGATTTCCACAAAAAAACTGGAAAGCAAAAGGCACTAATAATTTTAAACATCGAAGAGGTCGGACTTACAGTTCGACTCTAGCGAAAGCTAGTGCCGTCGCGTAATATTATGACTCGAGAAAATACCTTGGAATTTTTGTAGTACAGCTGTACGAAGTAAACGAAACTACCTTGATATTAGTAGAGCGGCCTTTACTTCAGTCAGGTTTGCTGTGTCATCAATCGCGGCAGTTGCTATCATGTGAAATAAGATTATGTGACTGGTTGAAGTACATAGGTATAGACATTTGCCTTCAACTAATTGGCAGTGATACCTCCAATGAAATGTATGGCTAGAAAGGAGGCATGCTACATTATATCGAAAAACTCCTCCATTACATACTTTTTAGATCTTTCTTTCTGCTGGCTTCACATCAACGAGCAGATATTAAGTCATATAGTCGCAAAACTTGACGGATCAGCTTCTCCATAAAAGGAATGGATTGGTACTGTAGGTAGACTCTTTTCCCAAGTTGAGTTTCTTGAGGGAAAAAAAAACAAAGTTTAAGCCAATTCAATTTTTGGAGCCCCTTGTTAATATGGACGAAAATGTTGCTAGTCAGTCGATCAGTTCCATGGAAGGCAGAAGCATTGAAGCTCATTGATGGCGGAACTATTTCCAGCCCTAATTGATACTATTTTGTCAAATGCCTGTCAAATTTTTACCTTAGTCCTCAGAGCAAAGAAGAGTTAAAAGTAAAGTTTCCTGTATAAAAAACGGGTCCTTTTTGGCTATTCCAGAAAATTTACTCATTGCTCTTCTTTACTTTGAAGACTAAGGTAAAAATGTCTTTGCATTTGACAAAATAGTATTAATTAGGGCTGGAAATAGTTCCGCCATCAGTGAGCTTAAACTTCTGCCTTCCACGGAACTGATCGACTGACTAGCAACATTTTCGTCCATATTAACAAGGGACTCCAAAAATTGAATTGGCTTAAACTTTTTTTTTTCTCAAGAAACTCAACTTGGGAAAAGAGTTTACCTACAGTACCAATCCATTCCTTTTCTGGAGAAGCTGGTCCGTCAAGTTTTACGACTATCTACTTATATTAAAAACTGAGTATCTTTCTAACTATCTTTCTTTCTATCTTTCTAACTATCTTTCTATGTCACGCTTCTTTCTCCTGAACGCCAATGAACTGAAAGTCGAACCAGGTACCGATAGATAGGTAATTTTTCAGGCTTCATTAGTTTCAATCTATATGATTATACGATTTTAATTAGCGAAGATATCAATTAATAAGTATTCAAATTTAAAGCGATTAAGCCTAATAAATGATTAACTTCCAAGACATTTTTTCTTACCGTTGCCATTTTGAATTAAAACGTTAATTAAATTATTGAACTATTTAAAATTCCAAGATATTTATTTCTTTCCGTTGCGGTTTTAAGGCAGGAATTCAAGTGAAACACGGACGATCGCAACTCACCAATGCAATCGCAAATTCCAAAATTTGGATTCAAGTGAAACGAATTCACTTGAATTCGACTTACAGTAGCGGTTGCAATATGCGATCGCCTCGAAGCGACTGCAATGGTATTTCACTTGAATTCGGCCCTAAATTAAAACGTTAATTAAATTGAACTTTTTAAAATGAAAGAGTGTTATTTTTTTCCATTGTCATTTTAAATACGTGTTATAACAAAGTTCTAACAATTGTTTTTATTCTAATTATTAATGACATATTTTTTCTCAGGTACCACTTTGAAAATGTGTTTTTAAATAAAATTGCAATTGCTGTTTTTAGAAGGGACTTTTTCTGGCTGCGATCCATAAGTAGTCAAATTTAAAGCGAATGTTTAATTAATAAGTAGTCAAATTTAAAGCGATTAAGCCTAATTAATGATTAAACTTCCAAGACATTTTTTCTTACCGTTGCCATTTTGAATTAAAACGTTAAGTAAATTATTGAACTATTTAAAATTCCAAGATATTTATTTCTTTCCGTTGCGATTTTGAATTAAAACGTTAATTAAGTTGAACTTTTTTAAATGAAAGAGTGTTATTTTTTTCATTGTCATTTTGAATACGTGTTATAACAAAGTTCTAACAATTGTTTTTATTCTAATTATTAATGACATATTTTTTCTCTGGTACCGTTTTGAAAATGTGTTTTTAAATAAAATTGCAATTGCTGTTTTTAGAAGGGACTTTTTCTGGCTGCGATCCAAATATTAAAAGAACCTTTTCGTTTAGAATTTGGCAATTAATTTTACAGGAAGAAAGCGGTTTGGAAATAATTGTTTTTGGAAAGGAATTTTATTTGTTATTTAGGGGAGAGTGCTAAGTATGCGCTACTTGACATCGTCTTTATTTTTGAGGAAGCATGTGCAAATAATTCGATTGATTCTTTGATGCAGGAAAGCTTTTTAGCGAGCCGCTTTAGCGGGGAGTAGTTTATTAAACTTTTCCTTGGTACTTTAAAGGCGAGCCGCCTTGGCGGCGAGTAGTGAATTGAAACTTTCCTCGCTACTGTAAAGGCGAGCCGCCTTGACGGCGAGTAAACTGTTTAAACTTTCCTCATTTCTTTAAAGGCGAGCCGCCTTGGTGGCGAGTAGTTTTCTCAAACTGCCTTCACTACATTACAGCCCGTGCAACGCCGGGCTACGCAGCTAGTATGACCTAATATCTGCTCGTTGATGTGAAGTCAGCAGAAAGAAAGATCTAAAAAGTATGTAATGGAGGAATTTTTCGATATAATGTAGCATGCCTCCTTTTCAGCCAGACATTTCATTGGAGGTATTACTGCCAATTAGTTGAAGGCAAATGTTTATACCTATGTCCTTCAACCAGTCACATAATCCTATTTCACGTTGCTCAGCCAGTTTTTCCTTTGTTGTCTTCTTCTTCTGGTGTATAGTGAGTGAGGTAGCGATCTCCACGCTCTTCTGTTACGGTCTTTCTTTGATGATGCTTTTCCGAAAGCTACTAATGTTCTCATCGTGACTAAGAGTGAGAGTGTTGTGCTTCCTGCTTTCCACAGAAATTGCAGTAAAGTTACTTCTTGCGATATTGGAACTCTCCTCTGCGCTTAGGTGCTCGATAACATGCTCTTTAGCATGAAACACCTTTTTGTTATCGCACATGAGATGATTTTTATCTTCATCGAGATGGCCTGCTTTCACACGATTACCCGAAAGGCTATATATGATAGCAAATGCCGTGGTGGAGGATACAGCAAACCTGACTGAAGTAACGGCCGCTCTACTAATATCAAGGTAGTTTCGTTTACTTCGTACAGCTATACTACAAAAATTCGAGGGTTTTCCTCGAGTCCTAATATTACACGACGGCACTAGCTTTCGGGAGAGTCGAACTGTAAGTCCGACTTCTTCGATGTTTAAAATTATTAGTGCCTTTTGCTTTTCAGTTTTTTTGAGGAAATCAATCCATCCTTTAATAAAACAAAAAAGATAATCTCAATTTGCCTTTTGTCAGAAAGCGCAACTAATATAAAAATCTTACGCAGGATGAAAGACATTTTAGTGAAAACGCGTCTGCTGGTCAAAAGTTATCTTGGGGGGGGGGGGAGGGGTGTTAATAAGCAAAATGTGTACCCCCATTTTGCTATTACACTCGATGTATGTGGCATTTTCACCTGAACAACTGACTGCCTAACGAAGACAGCGGTGTCGATTCACCAAAAGCACAACCCGTTTCAGTAGGAACGATTACCGATAGTTTCTGCTCTTTTTAAAAACAAAAAGAGACGAAATGTATATTTAATTGCATTTTTTATAAGGAAAGTATGTTCATTAGAGTTCAAAACATGCATTTAAGCTAGCAGAACAATCTTTTAAAATACTCCCGCAGCTATATTGCGTTTTGAACCTGAAAATAGTGATTTTTTTGAAAAAACACTTATTTTAATTGCGTTTTCCCGGTAGCTAAACTTTTTTTCCAAAAACTTTTTTTTGTACCAATTAACTCAAAATGAGTGAATACATAGGAAAGTGCGTGTACCAAGTCGAAAAAAAAAACTTTTATTTTTATGACATACCCTATTGTTCAGTCCGAAAGCTAGTTTCGTTTAGCAACAATCAAAATAGGCGACTGAAACTTGAGAACTTAATTTGACCATTTTCACCTGCAGATGCAGGACGATATTTTTACGTGTATGATAAATACTGAAAAAAAAAAGCGTTATTAAATTTTTTTACAGCTATTAGAAATTACATTGTTATGGTAAAAAGAATCAATCAACAGCTCGACGAAACAAATAACCAAACGATGGTGTGACTACTGCTTTTGAATTTTATCTAGCTGTGTGTGATCAAAATTAGCCAAATTGGCTAATATTAGATAAAACCATGCAACGCTGATTGCAACTGTAATTTATTGTAACAGTTCTTTATTAGGTAAGTTGGACCGCGGAGAGATGGCGGGTGATATTGAAGTGGAAACGAACCGCTTTATTTGTAATAGGTATCATCAGAGAGATCACGCAGGAAGTAAAAATTTTAATCTACGAGTAAGTAAAAAATAACTTTTGACGCTGATTCTAACTATTTCATTAAACATGGTCGTTTCCACTTCAAGGTCTTTCGCTATCTCTCCGTAGTCAAGCTATAACATTCTCTCTCAAGATTGTCGGACGCAAAAGATCCCAAAACCGGTCACCTCCGAAAAACGTAACAATCACCTCAAACACTCACCTCCGAAAAATGTAAGGAAATAAGTTAAAAAATTCCAGAGATCCTAAGTTTATTTTATCGTCGGCACAAATAATTCAAGTTGGATTCTTGATTTAATAATAAATTCAATTTTGATTTTTAAAATTTAAATAAATTCTAATACATTTATTGTCCTCTCACACCCAAATTTTCCCACCGCCCCCCTATCGCCCAAAATATACCCACCGCCCCCCTACTGCCCAAAACATGTTCACCGCCCCTCAGCATCTTCCCACCGCCCACAGGGGGGCGGTACCGCCCCCGTTGAGAACCACTGACTTAGCCGAACTAAATAACTCCATGGATCCTTATAACTGCTTTTGCGATTTGTTGGATGTTATAGTCATAAAGGTCTACAAGTGGCGGCAATACACCCATTTCTCTCAGGTTCGCACTTATTGCTGGACACTCAAAGATATGACAAGGTGTAAACTGTGTATCTGGGCAATTGCAACAGTTTCTATAAATTCTTCTACCCTCTCCATCAATCTTCATGCCCCTGTGATGGCCGGTTCTCAGACTGGTTATAGTTTTTGTTATTGGTCGACTTGTATTTATTTCACAAAGCTGGTGTTTCTGATTGATATGATTATGCATATTCAAGTCTCCGACACATTTTCCCCCTTTAAATATGCATTAGAATGCCATCTATGTTATTGATATTCAGAACAAGTTGGAGGTATTACATGTATTCGGGCAGTAGTAGATGTGATGAGGCATGTTCAAGTCTCTTTTTCTTCTCATCTGGAAACCCTTAACCTTGCATGTCATCCGATGTTGTTGAAATTCAAAACAAGATGAAGATGACATCTTAACTCAGATTCCTGCATACCGAATTCTAAAATTTGGGAATACTCAATAAATTTGAATGTGCAAACATTTTTAAGTCAGGAATTCAATTTGCTTTTAATTTGTATTATCTTCATTTACAGTACATCCTTCTCATTTTTAATGCTCTTTTTTCTTCATTAAAGAGGTAGCAATCTAAAATATTGAAATGTGAAAGCCTTTTGAGTGTAAATTGTGTAATTTTGTAACGAAAAAAAGATCATTGGTTAACAGAAAAATGTTGGATAATAGTTTTTATGTATGTATGCACATTTATATGTTTGAGAAATATATGTATTTATATGCTTTCTAGGAACAAAAATAGCATTTAGTTTATAAGAAGTGTATCTACAAACAGGTTTAGTGTAGCTTTTATTTCATCACAAATGGAAAAAAAAAAGTTATCATACATTAAAAAACAACCTCCAAAGTAGTTTCAAAATCGTTCCTACTCCACTCAATTTGAAACTTGGAACACACCGTACATCCCAAACTTTTAATATCTAAAAGACCTCATACTTTCTCTGCTCTCAAAAGAAAATTTTAAGAGTCAAACCACTCCAAAATAACCCTATACACTTCGCAAAATTGCCAGGAAACATTGAATCGTTGTACTCAACAAACCATCTCATACATTTTGTATAACGCCCATGTGATTCCCCTTGGCAAGGTGAGGTTGCCGCGCGGTCGCCAAGAGGGCGCCAAGCTAAATTTTATTGCCCCCTTTTATGGACGCCAGGAGATGTGACGATTTGTGGAAAGCTTTTAGAACGATTGGGTTAGTTCAGATATTGCGTGTTAATAACTCTCTTTTATTACCCAATATAATAACTCGAGATTGTGGGAGTAGAAGTGAAAGAAAAGATTTTATCCTTTGTGGAAATATAAAGCGAAAAGCGTTTGTTGAATCGGGTTGGTTAAATACTCTTCCTGAAAAGGCATTAAATGCTAAGCCCGTTTGAAGGGTACAGGGTGAACAGTTTACAAAAAGCATTAGGACGTTAGTAATTTATTTCGCTCTGCGCGAATATTTGTATAAATCGAATTTCTGAACTTTTTAAAAATAATATTATATTTTTCTTTTTCAAGTCGCAAAACTATTAAATGAATCCTGTTTACAAAAGCGCTTTAGAAAAACATGGATTTGTTATCTATCGTACATTTGTTATCTTACTATTCGGTTTTAAACGCTCGAGTACGGCAATTATAAGTATTTTTCTCCTCTTTTTCTGCTCTTTTTATTTCTTTCATTCATTCATTCTTTCTTTCTTCCTTTTTTTGCAATTTTTCATCTTGGATATTATTCGAAATTTACTATTCTATTACTTAGCTTTAAGCGCGTAGATACGGTAATTATGCACGATCAATTTTCTTACAACAATTTACGCATCTCTTCTTTGATATTTTGGATTATTGCTTCATTCATCATGGTTTAGAATAATACAACATTTTGGTGTTCTTTTCGTATGATTTTTAGTATGAATGAAAAATCTGAAAAGATGGACGGAACTGTAAGCAGAAATCTAAGTTTTAGTAGCATGGATTAATCTCCCGACTCTGCAATCCTTAATTGTAAAAACTTTTAGTTTTTCATAAACGAATTCAAGTTATTACTGCTGTAACCATAAAAATAATAGCTTATTATTAGGGATGCACCGATTAATCGGCCATAATCGGCCACTTTGCCGATTATGAATAATCGGCGAAATTGGGCCGATTAATCGGCTGAAAATATATTTTTCAAATATTATTCTCTAAAGTGTACCTTCACTAAGAAACTATGATTTATAATTTTATTGACAGTAACAATAATCCTCACAGTTGATATAAAGTTTTTAATAAATTAATTCTCCTACTTTGAATAAATGTACACAATACACATAGCCGATGCAGCAACATTTTTAATGTCGCGATAGTTTTCTCCTTAGCACAGTGCTTTTAGATAACCTCTAATTTTCATAAAAAATAAAAGTCTTGAATTAAATTACAACTGATTATTAAAATTTTAAATTAAAAGTACTCCTAAATTGGAGTGCTTACCACAGAGCCCCCCCCCCCCTTTTTTTTAAATTTTTATGTCCAATTAATATAACTAACAATGTGTTAATGTAATATTGACTATAATATGCAAATTGGTTCTAAGAAATTTGATAAAATATTGAAATTATATTGCGAAAATTCGGAAAATGGAAAAAAAACTTCTCTCAGAAATAATTTATTTACTATTTCTAAACTCAGAATTATATAAGAGAGAAAAAAAACAGTGATTGTGAAATTGGCAGTATTAAAAACAATCATCCTTATCATTAATCGACTCAGCCTATTAATAGGCCGATTATCAACAACCGATTAATCGGTAATCGGCCAATTTGCTCATCGGTGCATCCCTACTTATTATTTTTCTAATGTTTCTTTATTTGTTGAGCAATTACGAATTGCTAGTTGTTTTGACTCGATTCAAGTTGGCGTTCCGGATCATTTTTGAAAGTTCAATAGGTCATTTGTTAACTGAAGAAGGCTGGAAAAAAAGTTTTCAATTCAGAAACGTTATGAATAATTTGGATTGCGTTAATGAAGTAGTATAAATTTAAACATTAACTATAAAAATGAGAATTTACCTCCTCCTTATGATCTTATGTCCGGAGAAATAAATTTTCTTCTTTTAGAACCAAACTTAATCTTGAAAGTTGGTTATTAGCATTCAACAGTGGGTGCAATCTTACACCATGTGGAAATTTATTTAATAGTTTAGGGTTCTCAAATCTTAATAAATGCTGCACTGTCGTCGTCTTCTAATAGCCAAGGTTTTTTTGTCGTAATTATAAGAACGCCACTCATATTTTTTTTTCATTGTGCTGCAGATATAGGATAATAAAAATGTCATCCCTCAACAAGTAAAACCTATAACATGCCACAACTTCAATGCAACATAATTAAACATTACATATTAATAAAAAAAAAATTTCGTCATGCAGCTAAATGCATGTCACTGAATCACCTTTAAATTAGAAGTTTCGTTAGAAATAGTGAAGTCATTTTATGTGAAAGATGAAAACTCATCTTTTTTGTTGCAGTCGTAATTAAAAATTAAAAGCAATTAAATTGCATATTTTTGCTAATTAACAGTGGTAAAGTGTGATCTGCATTTCAATCATTATTTCTTTTCAATGTGTTTTCCTGCATATGAATTTTAGATAGTAGCTCCCAACCTTTTTGGACCTTTCTAGAGGTTAATTGGCACTTATTGTCCCTGCCTTCCTTTTTCTTCCTTGAAAAGAAAAAAAAACATTAGTTGACCTTAATGAACATTGATATTATTGAAAATATTTACACTTAATTTCCATTTTAAATAAAATGTGCACAATAAAACAATTTTATCCAATCACTCTTAAACTAAAATAGTAAATAAATACAGGTACCTTTTTCACAATTTTTTTTTTTACTTTTACAAACAAACTGATTGCTGTTCAAAGGGAAATACTTAAGATCACTGACGTACTTTTCAAAAATAGAATAATTTTTTATGAAAGTATTTTGTTTCTTGAATTGGAATCTACGGAAACAATACTGACATTTTAAATTAAAAACACAAAGTTCCATCTAGAACTAAGCGAGCATATTTTCCCATATACTAACATCGATTTTTTGGCATATGATCAATATTCTCTTACTTTACTAAGATGGCAAATTATGTCAAGTTTAACAGTTAAAGCTGATTCCTTAAAAAAAAAAAAAATGCCTCTTTTATCTGATGAAATAGATACATAACAAATAAAGATAGAATAAAGTAGTAGCACCTTTTAAACAATGCAGCTACTAAAGTTTACAAATACCTTTGTGCTATTGATGTAGAGAAAATTACAACGTAAAGCAGGCACAAATAAGCAGGGAAACTGCAGACACGTGTTTCGGCGTTACAAGGAACGCCTTTTTTCAATGCAAAAAAATGTTGAGCTTATGGATGCATCTGTGCATCCATAGGTACAACTGGTACTATAAAAATTAAAAAAAAAAAAAAAAAAACGCAGTCTTATATTTAGGAAAAATTTAGAAACATTGAATGTTATTTTAACTGTGCCCTGAAAAAAAAGCATTGTTAACGTTTCTGCAATACAAATTTTGACAGCTAACAGAAAATGTAACGTGAAAGATCTCGTAATAACTGATTAAAAATAAAGCTTTTACCATAACTGTAAACATATTCATTTTTAACCCATTTATGTCCAGTAGCCTAAAAACGGGACGCTTGTTAGTTAAGGCATTCAAAAACCTGTAATGGGTATATCATTTTACTCTAA
Source organism: Uloborus plumipes (assembly GCA_038373865.1). NCBI lineage: Eukaryota > Metazoa > Arthropoda > Arachnida > Araneae > Uloboridae > Uloborus > Uloborus plumipes. The sequence continues at coordinate 3,499 of JAXGGA010021410.1, read as the reverse complement.
AGCTGTTTTTCACAAGTTAATTAGTCCTTCTTCTTGAGAAAATCAGAGTCATTATTTGGGCATCGGATTTTATTTACTGACAGCTATTTTCAGACAAATCAGTCGAGCAACAATCCAATATGGGTAGCCACAGAAAGTAAGTTTTTTTTGCGAACTTATTTTTCATAAAATTAAACTATTAAAAATGATTTGCTTAAAATGGATCACAGATGCCTTTTGTAACGTTACTTTGCAAAAGTAAAGTCAAGTAAAGTCGTATTTTGCTCACATATCTGCAAAATATCCCATAAACAGGACGTTAAATAACTTAATAAATATGGCAACGGCGAACTATTTTAAGCCTAAAATGTATGTAACCATTCCAAGTAAGAGTTTTAAGCAGATGAAAATTGAAGAATATTGTTACAAAAAAACTTGGGCATAAATGGGTTAAAATAAGCCGAGTGATTGATTATTTATATATTCAACCAGGGACGGATACAAAGGAGGAGCGAGGAGGGCGATCGCCCCTCCCTTGGGGAACTCTTTAGCGGAAATTTTTCGATATTCAAGTTCTAAAAATTCAATTTTATACGAGTTTTAATGAAGTTGAGGGAAGAAGGTTTGTGGCCCTCCCCGGAAATTTTTCAGAATCGAATCTTTTATCTTTGTGATCGGTATTGAGAAACCAGTATGTATAGCAAAAAGTAAGAAAAATCAATCTCATATCATCAATCAAGTAAAGAAGCATCAATCGAGTAAATTCATAGTTTTGAATTGTTTGAATTCGCGCCTCTGCATAATATAAGAATTGATTCTAACGAGTGACATTTAAAAATTACTCTAAAAAAAATTCTTCGTTGCAAGAACGAGACTGCACGATCATTTGAAAACTTTCTGGAATCACAAAATATCATTTTAAAAATTAATTTTTAAAGATTTTGTCCTTATATTTAACCCATTTATCCCCAAGTTTTTCTAAACAATTTTTTCAATTTTTATCTGCTTAAAACTCTTCCTTGGAATGGTTTACATACATTTTAGGCGTAAAATAGATCGCCGTTGCCATATTTATTAAATTATTTAACGTCCTGTTTATGGGATATTTTGCAGATATGTGAGCAAAATGTGACCTTACTTGATTTTACTTTTGCGAAGTAACATGACAGAAGGCATCTGTGATCAATTTTAAGCAAATCATTTCCAAATAGTTTAGTTTCACAAAAAATAAGTTCGCAAAAAAAAAAAAACCTTAGTTTCTGTGGCTACCCATGCTGGATCGTTGCTTGACGGATTTGTCTGAAAATAGCTGCCAATACAGTTGGCAAAAAAAGTATTAGAACAAGGTGAAATTTGTACTTTTCAAGGTAATAAAATTAAATAAATCTCAAAATTAATTTATAGGAGATAGTATTTATTTAAACAATTCAATACGTAACCACAAAATGAGCATAAAATAAATACAGTATTTTTAAAATCAAAACAACTTAATCCGAACTGCAAAAAAAGTATTAGAACTAAAAGCAAAACATGCAAATTACGACCTGATGTCCCTAGACTTTCAATTATACTCTCATACGTGTCAAGGGAACATGAAAGCAGCTTGTTTTCATTGCTGACATTTTGTTCAAAATCGTTTGCATGAGATTTTCTTTGACTTGGCTCTGAAAACAAAAGAGATTCCAAATGCGTAAAGAGAACAAATAGTTTATCTGTATCATAGTGGAAAAACATTCCGTAAAATTACAAGCATGTTGAATTTGTCGTTGAGTGCAGTTCATTTCATTCTTAAAAAGAAAATTATAGACCGTTGTTGTTAAGACCAGGGAGACAAAGAAAGACCAGGGAGAACAAACAAGCTGAGCGTAAAAGAAAGACTCCCAGTGGTCAAAGAGGCTCTCAAAAATCCAACAGGAAGTGCAAAGATGTTAGCTGCCAATATTGAATCAATATTAGGAAAGGTTGCAACACCTTGGGGTGTAAGAAATGTTTTGCATAGGACTGGTATAAAAGGAAGACGGCCAAGGAAGAAACCATTTATTTCAGAAATCAACAGAAGAAAACGACTCGAGTTAGTTAAAAAATATAAAAGTAAAACAATGGATTTCTGAAAAAGTGTTATTTTTTTCTGACGAAAGTAAGGTTGAAATTTTCAAACCAAAGCACATAATCACTGTTTGGAGAAAAGGGGGTTCTGCTGTCGAACCCCAAAAGTTACTAAAAACGGTTAAGCTTGGAGATGGTTATATCTTGGTTTGGGGATGAATGGCATACAATAGGGTTGGAAATATCCGTTTCATTGATGTGAAATGGACAGCTCTATCATACATCAATGTGTTACGGCATAATTTGAAAAATAGTGCCAAAAAATTAGGACTGGAGACTACATTCGTCTTTCAACAGGATCAAGATCCAAAACACACTGCCAAAAAAACCAAAGAGTGGTTATTATATAATGCCCCCGAAGACAAATAACTCCATCAAAATCACAAGACCTAAACCCTATAAAGCATCTATATGGCATTTATTAAATAATAAAATTATAAAAAACTCCATACAAACAAATCAAGCTTAAAAGAGGCTTTACAGGAGGCATGGAGCAAAATGTCCTTAAAAGTCACAAATGATTTTGTAGAATCCATGCCGAGACACTTAGAAGCAGTAATTGCAGCTAAAGGACTGCATACTAAGTATTAAATATGCATTTCAATTAATTATTAATTATTTATCTATTTGATTTAACATGCAAACTTGCTGTTCTAATACTTATTTTGCAATGTAAATTTAGTTATTTTAATTTTGTAAAAGTTCTATTCACGTTAAACTTTTATTTGTTACAAAACTGAATATTTTTGTAGAAACTTTACGTAATATAATTGTTTTATTCGTGTAAATTCATTTTATTACTTCAAAATGTACGAATTTCATATTGTTCTAATACTTTTTTGTCAACTGTAAATAAACTCTGATATCCAAATATCAGGCTCTATCTGGTTTTCTCGAGATTTAACTATTTAACTTGTGGAAAACAGCTTTAGTAAAAGGATATACCCATTACAGGTTTTTGTATGCAGTAACTAACAAGCGTCCTGCTTTTAGGCTATTGGGTATTAATGGGTTAACAATTATGAGGAAAATATGATTTTTTTTCTAAAAAGAAATTGAGCACAGTTCTTGAGAGTTTTATATAAAGAAACGGAGTTAAATTTCGGATGAAATTTAACGCAAAAATTAGTATGTGATTATTTTTGTATTTTTCGGCGAAATTAGAAAAGCCACGAGATATCCAACAAAGTAACTCTAAGTGGATGCCGGAATCAAAGAAGTCAAAAGCAATAGACTAATAATACTAAGTGTGTAAGAGTGTTAATTTTCTGGCTGACGTATTTGGAAATCTAGTACTGAACGTTTTTTTTCTGATTGAATAATGAAATTAATCTGGGCCTAATCGTCCATTTGTCTTGTTTGTTTTGTTAATATCCAATTTTCACTATTTAAGCGCCATTATTTTGAAATTCAG